>BGPR01001123.1:45097-69098 GCA_013235015.1 Araneus ventricosus
AAAAAAGCATGGAAAACAGAACTGATGAGTCAATTGACACAAACTTTCGTTTTGTCCGAGTGGAAAAAAATGCAAAATTCACTAACAGAAATACAAAATATATAAAAAAAAATTATGAATTGAAGAATGGAAATCTTTAAGTAAAAAGAGTCTTTTAGTGTAAGAACGGCTAAGGGGAAAATATAAAATATATAAATATTCATTTCCAAAATTAGGAAAAAAAGGAAACCTTTTAACAAAAACTGAACTATTCTAAATAGTTCTGTGTGCATGTATTAAAAAAAAGAAAGAATAATTCAATCCGATGAATTAACATAAAATGAAAAAAGGGAGGAAGTTGCTAAACTCGGCTAAAAAATAAATAAAATAAACAGTCAACTAACAATAATGCCCATTTATCCCCTGTGCATGCTAATTTGTAGCTGTAAACCACCCTCTGAATCTCATTGGCACTTAGCCAAATCAAATGCTTATATGTAGACGCACACACCGTCTGAATCTCCTTGGCACGTAGCCAAACCAAACCACGTGAGCGTTACTTCAGTTTCTGGATAAATCTAATATAGATGATTAAGTTTCAATAACGCAGTAGTTATTTAGATAGAGAAATTCTGAAGAAAATAGAGTGTCTCTTTTAAAAGGTATAAAAATTACAAAATGTTATCAGCAAAATCTGTCAAATATATACACTTCATTCTTGTATTGAAATGTTGAAAAAGAATTGAGAAAGAAGGAAGGAAATTTTTTTCCATTTGTCCAATTGATGGTAATAATGAAAAATTCCTAAATTTTTGGATTTCACGGGACTGTCAAGCAATTTTAATATATTTCGAATATCAACCTTACCACAGAGGACTTTTTCTTTTGAGTTCAGAGGAGAGATGATTGATTTCAGGCACCAACTTCATCACAGCACATCTACAACTGTACTGGCAGCTCCGTAGATACTTCTGAAGACGGTACGATTAACACGGAATATTTAGAAACTCTTCGTAAACTTTAAGTGATGATCTACGCAAGTATAAATCTCCATACAAGGGAAGGTCCTACTGAAGTGATGAAGTGGGTAGTAACAGCTTTGTCCTGAAATGATGAAACACAAAATTGAAAATATATGAATAGCCGATTTATTTAAGAAACGTGCTTGTGAAAAAAATTACCCGAACTACTCTAAAGGTCGGCCGATTTTTCATCTTCGATCTACTGTCTTACCCCCACGAGAAAAACCCTAGACACCAGACATGCCTGTGACTGTCGTTATGGAAACGGGATGTTCCTCTGCATTTTGGGGGTGAAGGAAACGGCTTTATTTCATTTGGTGTAGATGGAACTGGTGGGAGTCTCATTCGAAAACGAATTCCTCGCCTAATGGAAGTGTGCTTAAGTTGCCAAATGTTGCGGTTCATTTTAAATCTGTATCACTCCTTCCTTCGACTCGCCTAATTGGGGTAACCCTGCTCAGGGTTTTTCTCCTGGCGGTAGAACAGGACTACACTGGCGAAAACGTCAGATATTTTTTCTACGGCAGATACGGTTACAAAACTCCCATAATGAAATTCTCATAAGAATCTACGGGAAATTCATTGTAGATGCAGATCATCATATCTTTGATAAGAGTGTAATGTTCAAATATCAAAAATCGGGTAAAATGGAAGCCACTCCATCGGATTTTCCCAAGAGAGAGCCGTCTTCTAGCACTTCACCGCTTATGTTACAACCATGCTGTACAGCAATTTGTGCTTATCTAGATGTGCGCGGACATTATTTAAATTTTGCACTAAGAGTTTTGTATATCTTCTATATTTATAGCTTCAGACATTTTTAAGAAAAATTCTGTTTGCTGTTTACTTTCAACAAAATAGTCCCATAATCCAGGCATTCTTTTAACATGATATACTGAATTTGATTGTTAATTCAAAAGCCCCAAACGGAGCTGTTTAATCCAGTAAAATAGTATACTTCTTGACAATAACTTAAGATTTCGTTTTTAGGTCGGATGGGTGACATGGAATATGACCACAACTTTGCTGTCATTGGGATTCACGCTACTGCTGTTTGAAGGAGTACCATACTTCATCAGTCGAACATATTTCTGGGATTTGATTGATGAATTTAGAGTAACTAATCTTTTTCTTCCCACGGGTGTAGTGGATGAATTTTACAAACGACAACTTGTACCAAGTAAGGAAATTAGTTTTAATATGTACTAGAATGCAGCAGTATACATTCATTTGAAAAAATTGTTTGCAACTCAGTTTTCATTCATGATTAATATAATCATGTAGGGGAAACTAGAAACACTTGACCCTATGCGATTTTCTCTGATTGTGAGATAATTGGTAATTTGTGTGTGACATTTTTATTTGACCTTCAGTCACATGGTCTATTGGAGAGGATTTTTGAAAAGTCATCATAATGATGTGGAGGTAAATATGTTTTGAGGATCCAAAAGTAAATTTTCACTTTTTCTTTCCTCAGTGGATAGGAAGTTTACTATTGAAGATATGATGAATTAAAATATTTCTGAGTTTTAAACATACTTCTAGCTATAATTTGATATACAATGTTATGCTGAATTTTAATTCTAAGAGGTTTAATTTTTAGATTATTTAGAAAAGGTCAAGTTGGGGAACTTGACCCTATCAAAACCTATTGCAGCTTCGATGTTGTAACTGACCGAAGCACATTCTGTGGTTGGAATCAGTTTCTGGTGCGTGGAGTTTGTTGGCAATATTGGAAACTCAAATATAGAGAATAATTATTTAAAAGTTGTTTGTTAGTAATTATTTAATGAATAAAATTTATTTTTAATATGATAATTTAAAATTTAAACGAAATTTTAATTAATTTATTTAAAAAGAACTATTAAAGTTAAAAGAATTAATTAAAAGCAAACTTTGAAATTTAATTAAAAATAAATAATTATTTTAGTAAGAATTTTAAAAAGAATTGAGATTTAATTCATCTATTATTTCCTCATCTGAGAAAAAAAGTTTTACCTATTTATTATTTTAATAAAAATCTTTTGCTCGTACTATTTTTCATCATTCAGTTTTATTTAACACTTCGCCATTTCTGTTCAGTTTGTCTGTCTTTCTTGATATGAATTGGCTCCTAAAATATTTTTATTCTTTTGTTTTTATTTTTCTTTAAATATTAGAAGAACCGAGTAAGACTATTAAGCTTCTCAATTTCTTTTTTTACAACACTCTACCCTTAGGTTAGGGATACTTGACCACACACAATTTCATGAAATATAATTATTTATTAATATGAGATACCAATTTAGAATAAGTACATATCTCATTCTTAAAAACAAAGCCCTTTATGATACTAAAAATTCAAATATTCGAGAAATATAAGAAAAAGTAAAAGTAGAGTCAAGTATACCTAGTTTCCCCATTACTTGTTTTCTGATGTTGAAAGTTAAATATACATTGAGATGCAGAGACTTTTGAGAAACATTCCTCTGTGAACCAGCTTTTAATTTCATTCTAGCTGAGAAACATAACCTGGGTTCCTTGAAAGTAATCCTAGCTGGAGGAAGTGTAGTGAAACCACAGATCTATGATTTTATCTATAAAAGAGTGAAAAAGAATGTTATGTTTTGTGCATCTTATGGTAAGTTACAATACCGAATTTTTGATTGACATATAATTGGTTTCAGTGAATATATCTATTCTTATAATTCTCACAAATTCTTCCGGTAAACGTTGAATTTTCAGCATGTCTTTTATACAATACGAATGGTTTTTTTCTCGAATATATCCGATTTTGTGTTCATTTCCTCTTTGTTTAGTTTTCACTTATCAATTAGTACTATACTAAGAGAACTTTAAAAACCCTAAAACTTATCATTGCTTTCAAAGTTGTAGAGGGACGAGACACATGTTTATATGGAATGCCGCTGTTGAAGAGTTAATTCAATTTCAGGAGCCATTTTTATTAGATGGCTAAGTTCCACGACACAGTACATTAAAAGGTACAAGATGCAAGACAGAGAACAACAACACAAAACAAGTACACAGTAAAGAAGAGAGAGAGGCATCATGGGAAAAATCCGGATGGCTCTAGTAGCGCCACCTACCATAAAAAGGAGAAAGCAGTGAATAGTAACCGCTACAAAGTAAAATTTTTAGGTGGTTATATTTAATCATCTTTTCATTGTGACCCTTAATTCATTTTCATGAAAACGAAGGACATTAATTTAAAAAAATAATTGCGATCTTATCAAACTTCGTTGATGTAACTCATAGTCAGGAAATGTCGTCAGCATTCAAAAGCCTTTTTATAAAAAAATAACTTTAATCTTTCGTTATTTCAAAAAGAATAGTCATAAATCATCACTTTTCTATTCATCTTTGGTTTTCAAGTTAAAACTGCAAAAAGTAAACATTATGTATTTCATAAGTGCCAATAATTTTAATAGCGGAAATTCTGAAACATTAGCATACATATTGAAATTTAAGCTCGTCTTATTTCCTTTTAAAGAACCCTTCATAGCAAAAAAGATTAATATTCTCTTCAAACATTTCTTTTTGACAAAGAATACAGAAAAAAAATCTTGTAAAACCACATGCTGTTTTCTTAACAATTATATCGCCATTTTTCATGTATTTTTAGTTTTATTATAAAAACATAAAGTATTTCTTAATAGCTATGGTCAAATATTTATATTACTTCATATTAAAATCAGTTTTTCTACTGGCTATTTCGCCCAATGTTAAGTGGCACGGTATTACTTATTAAAAATGTACATCGTCAGTATGTTTAAGAACGTATTCACACCATTCCTCTAGGTTCCACAGAACTCATGGGATCCTGCCTAATATTAGAAACAACGTTGCCCATTCACCAAGGTGAATCAAATGCTGTCAGTCTGGGAGATCAACTGGAAATTCTTGATGAAAAAGGTTAATTTTCTTTTTCTACCTGTAACCCTTCCTTAGTCACAATCATATGTTAGACCAGTGGTTCCCAACCTTTATTCCCTCACGTACCCCTTGATTAATCTTTATATTTTCACGTACTCCCTACTGTCATATACTCTTCCCCACCAGCCATCCGTCTACAGCAGTTCTGATCAATAATGTTAAGATCACTGGTTAGACTCAGTGGTTCCCAACCTTATACCCTCATGTACCCCTTGATTACCTTTATATTTCTTCACGTACTCCCTAATGTCATACTCTTCCACCAGCATCCAGTCAATAGCAAGCAAGTTCTGTATCAATAATGCTTAAGATCACTGGTTTGACAGTGGTTCCCACAGCCTTATATTCCCTCACGATACCCCTGATTAATCTTTATATGGTTTACGTACTCCCCGCTCTACTTTCCCCACCATGCATATCCTACGCAAGGAAGTTCTTATCCAATAACGTTAAGATCACTGGTTGTGATGCCATATGTTCCCAACTTTATTCCTCACGTACCCTTGCATTAATCTTATATTTTCAATACACCTATGTCTTTCCTCTTCCTCTAGCTCATCCAGTCTAGCAAGGAAGTCTTTACTGGACTAATGTTATAGATCACTTGTGTTGGATGATGTGTTCCCAACTCTTTTACCTCTACAGCCTTGATTGATCTTATTTTCACGTACTCCCTAGTGTGTATCCTCTTCCCTGCCATACCATCTCATAGCAAGAAGTTCTGTATCAGTACTGTTAAAATCATTGGTTAGACCAGTGGTTCCTACCTTTATTCCTTCACGTACTTTGGGAAATCTTTAATATTTTCCGTACTCCTACTTGTCATATCCTCTCCAGCACCAATATATCATCTACGCAGAAGTTCTTATCAACTAATGTTAAAGATCTGGTTTGACCAGTGGTTCCTCAACCTTATTCCTCAAACGTATTGTTAATCTTTATATTTTCACGTACTCCCTATTCTTGTCATATCTATTCTTCACCAGCCATCCATAGTCTACAGCAAGAAGTTCTTATCAAGTAAGAGATCACTGGTTTGAGATGGTTCCTAACCTTATTCCCTACGACCTTCTTGATTAATCTTTTATATTTTCAGTACTCCTTTACTGTCATATCCTTTCGCACAGCCATCCGTCTCACTGAAGGAAATTCTATAATAATGGTGTTAAAATCACTGGTTAGACCAGTGGTTCCCAACCTTTATTCCCTCACGTACCCCTTGCTTAATCTTTATATTTTCACGTACTCCCTACTGTCATATCCTCTTACCAGCCATCCGTCTACGCAAGGAAGTTCTGATCAATAATGTTAAGATCACTGGTTAGACCAGTGGTTCCCAACCTTTATACCCTCACGTACCCCTTGATTAATCTTTATATTTTCACGTACTCCCTAATGTCATATCCTCTTCCCCACCAGCCATCAGTTCATCAAGGAAGTTCTTATCTACTGCTTAAGATCACTGTTTGACCGAGTAGTTCCCTAAACCTTTATTCCTCACGTACCCTTGATTAATCTTTATATTTTCACGTACTCATTGTCATATCCTCTTCAGCTATCTGTCTACCAAGAAGTTCTGTCAATAAGTTAAGATCACTGGTTTTGAGAGTGGTTCCAAACCCTTTATTCCTCTAC
Organism: Araneus ventricosus; assembly: GCA_013235015.1. NCBI lineage: Eukaryota > Metazoa > Arthropoda > Arachnida > Araneae > Araneidae > Araneus > Araneus ventricosus. The sequence goes on from BGPR01001123.1 coordinate 51,667, forward strand.
GTACCTTGATTAATCTTTTATATTTTCACGTACTCTAATGTCATATCCTCTTCCTTCTCCAGCCATCATTCCATCGCAAGGCAAGTTCATTAATACAGTTAAATCACTGTTGATCAGTGGTTCTAACCTTTATTCTCGTACCTTTGTTAATTTTATATTTTCACGTACTCCCTACTGCTACTCTTCACCAGCCATCCGTCTACACAAGGAAGTTCTATCAATATGTCTAAGATTCACTGGTTAGAAGTGGTTCCCAAACTTTATTCCTCACGTACTCGATTAATCTTTATATTTTCACGTACCTCATGTTCATATCTCTTCCACTCAGCCATCCGTGCATCAAGGAAGTTCTATCATAAGATACTGGTTAGACAGTGGTTCCCAACCTTTATACCTCACGTACCCTTTTGATTAACTCTTTATTTTCACGTACTTTCATGTCATATCTCTCTTCCTCACGTATACTTCAGTCTACGCAGAAGTTCTGATCATTATAGAGATTACTGGTTGTACTAGTGAATTTAATCATTCCCTTACGTACCCATGTTAATCTTTATATTTTCACGTATCCTTTATCATATCTCCTTCTTCCTCACCAGCTATCCGTCTACCAGGAAGTTCTAACACATTACTGTTAAGATTGGTTATGATTGAGGGTTCTAATCCTGTATTCCTCACATGTACCCTTGATTAATTTTTATTTTCACGTGTCCCTTAATGCATATTCTTCCCTCCTCCATCCGTCTATCATTACAGGCAGAAGTTCTATTCAATGCAGCTAAGATCACGTTGACGTAGTTCTCTACCTATATCCTCACGACATTTTGATTAATTCTTTTATATTTTACCTCTTAATGTCAGTTGGCATCTCTTCCTTCCAGTATCTGCTCATAAGGAAGTTCTTATCACGAATGTAAATCACTGGTTGTGACTAGTCCATAACCTTTATTCTCTTCTCCGTACCTCTTTGATTTAATCTTTATATTTTCTACGTACCTCTACTTCATATATCTCTCATTCCTACCAGCCATCTTTCACACAAGATAGTTCTGATCAATAATGTTAAGATCTACTGGTTACCGAGTGGTTCCTAACCTTATCCTCACGTACTTTGATTAATCTTTTTATATTTTCACGTACCTACTGTCATATCTCTTTCCCTACCTAGCCTAATCGTCTACGAGAAGATTCTGTAACAAGGTGTAGATCACTGTTAGACTAGGTTCCCAACCTTATCTCCTCATACCTCCTTATTATCCTTTATATTTTGTACTTTACTGTCATATCTCTTTCCTACTAAATCTGCTCGTAAGGAAGTCTATTATCATTACTGCTAAGATCACTGGTTAGAATCAGTGGTTCCCACTTTATTCTCATGTACTTTTTGCTTAATTTTTATTTCACGTACTTCCTACTGTCATGCTCCTCTTCCCCACCATCCATGTCTACACAAGAAGTTCTTATCATTACTGTTAAGATCACTGTTTGACGAGGCCTTACCTCTTGATCCTCTTTACGTACCTCTTTTTTGATTAATCTTTTATATTTTCACGTATTCCTATTGTCATATCTCTTTCTCTCAGTTATCAGTCATAGCTAGAAGTTCTGTATCAATCGTAAGATCTACTGGTTTGACCCGAGTGGTTCCTAACCTTTATATCCTCTACGTACCCTCTTTGATTAATCTTTTTATATTCTTCACGTACCCCTTACTGTCATATCCTCTTCTCCCTACCAGCTATCCGTCTCACAAGGAAGCTTATACTATCAATAATCGTTAAAGATACGTTGACGAGTGGTTCCAACCTTATTCCTTTCACGTACCCTTGATTAATCTTTATATTTTCGCAGTACCCTCTAATGTCATATCCTATCCCTTCTTACCAGTCATCCATTACATGCAAGCAGTTTCTTACATACTTGTTAATCACTGGTTTGAATCAGTGGTTCCTAATCCTTTTTCCTTCACGTGCTCCTTGATTAATAGTTTTTATATTTTCACTGTACTCTACTATCATATACTCTTTCGCACCATGTTATCCGTCTACACAAGGAATTCAATGGATTTATAAGATCACATGTTATGGACCTATGTGGTTCCCAACCTATTCGAGCTCACGTACCTCCTTTGATTAATTTTATATTTTACGTACTCCTCAATAGTTACCTCTTCCCCACTCAGCCATCTGCTCAGTACAGTTCATCATAATGTTAAATCACTGGTTAGACCAGTGGTTCTGCAACCTTTATCCCTCACGTACCCTTGTTACTTTATTTCACGTACTTTCATGTCATATCCTCTTCCCACAGCCATCATCTCACAAGAAGTTCTTATCAATAATGTTAAGATCACTGGTTTGAGAGTGGTCTCCAACCTTATTCCTCACGTACCCCTTGATTAATCTTTATATTTTCTCCATGTACTCCAATATCCTCTTCCCCACCAGCTAGTCTACACAAGGAAGTTCTTATCAATAATGTTAAGATCACTGGTTTGACGAGTGGTTAACCTTTATTCCCTCACGTACCCCTTGATTAATCTTTATATTTTCACGTACTCCCTACTGTCATATCTCTTCCTACCAGCATCTGTCTACAAGGAAGTTCTATCAATAATGTTAGATCACTGGTTTGACGAGTGGTTCCTAACCTTTATTCCCTCACGTACCCCTTGATTAATCTTTATATTTTCACGTACTCCCTAATGTCATATCCTCTTCCTCTCCAGCCATCAGTCTACGCAAGGCAGTTCTGGTCATACTTAAGATCACTGTATCAGTGGTTCCAACCTTTTTCCCCAATCTTTGATTAATCTTTATATTTTCACGTACTCCCTACTGTCATATCCTCTTCCCCACCAGCCATCCGTCTACACAAGGAAGTTCTGATCAATAATGTTAAGATCACTGGTTAGACATGGTTCCTAAACCTCTTATACTCACTGACCCTCTTGATTAATCTTTTTATATTTTCACTACCTCTTAATGTCATATCTCTTCCTCACCAGCCATCCGTTCAGCAAGGAGTTTCTGATACAAAAGCTAAGATACTGGTTGTATAGTGGTTCAACTTTATACCCTCACGTACCCTTTGATTAATCTTTTATATTTTCACGTACTCTCGCGTCATATCCTCTTTCTCCTACCAGCCATCCAGTCTACGCAAGAAGTTTTATCATAATGTTAAAGATCACGTTTGACGAGTAGTTCCTAACCTTTATTCCCTCACGTACCTTCCTTGATTAATTTTCTTATTTCTACGTATTCTACCGTCATATCCTCCTACCCAGCTATCTGCTCCCTACACAAGAAGTTCTTATCAATAACGTTAAGATCACGGTTTGAACGAGTGGTTCTTAAATCCGTCCTCACGTACCCCTTGATTAATCTTTATATTTTCACGTACTCCCTAATGTCATATCCTCTTCCTCTCCAGCCATCAGTCTAGGCAAGGAAGTTCTGATCAATAATGTTAAGATCACTGGTTAGACCAGTGGTTCCCAATATCCCTTATAAATCTACGTACCCTTTGATTTAATTTTTTTTTTATATTTCACCTTTAATGTCATATCCTCTTCCCCACCAGCCATCCGTCTACGCAAGGAAGTTCTGATCAATAATGTTAAGATCACTGGTTAGACCAGTGGTTCCCAACCTTATATACTCCTCATACGTACTTGATTAATCTTTATTTTCACGTACTCCCTAATGTCATCATCCTATTCTCACCAGCCATCGCATCTACACAAGAAGTTTCCATCAAAGTAAGATCACTGGTTTGACTGAGTGGTTCCCAACCTTTACCTCACGTCCCCTTTTGATTAAATCCTTTTATATTTTCACTATCTTCACTGCATCCTTTCCGCCACCAGCCATCCGTCTACGCAAGGAAATTCTTAACAATGGTGTTAAAATCACTGGTTAGACCAGTGGTTCCCAACCTTTATTCCCTCACGTACCCCTTGCTTAATCTTTATATTTTCACGTACTCCCTACTGTCATATCCTCTTCCCCACCAGCCATCCGTCTACGCAAGGAAGTTCTTATCAATAATGTTAAAATCACTGGTTAGACCAGTGGTTCCCAACCTTTATTCCTCACGTACCCTTTTTCACATCTATATTTTCACGTACCCTATCATATATCATCCTCTCCTACCCTAGCCATCTATCTACACAAGAAGTTTATTACTAATGCAGATCTACTGGTTTGACGAGTGGTTCTTAACTTGCCCCTCATCCCTTGATTAATCTTTATATTTTCACGTTCCTTAGTCATATCCTCTTCCTCTCCAGCTATCAGTCTCCAGTGAAGTTCTGATCTACGTTAAGACTGGTTTGACGAGTAGTTCCTAAACCTTATTCTACGTACCCCTTGATTAATCTTTATATTTTCACGTACTCCCTTCATATACTCTTCCCCACCAGCCATCCGTCTAGGGTAAGAATTTGGATCAATACAAAAGCAGATCACTGGTTAGATCAGGGTTCCACCTTATACCTCACGTTCCCTTTGAATCTTTATATTTTCACGTACTCCTCAATGTCATATCCCTTTCCCACCTAGCATCCGTTACATGCAAGGAAGTTTCTATACTGTTGTAAATCACTGGTTAGGACCAGTGGTTCCAAACTCTTATTCCCTAAATGTCTCTTGCTTAATTTTTATATTTTCACGTACTCCTTCTACTGTCATATCCTCTTCCTCACTCAGCCATCCATCTATAAGAAAGTTCCTGAAAGCAGATTACTGGTTTGACGAGTGGTTCCAACCTTATTCCCTCATCACCCTGATTAATTCTTATATTTTCACGTACTCCCTACTGTCATATCCTCTTCCCCACCAGCTATCCGTCTACACAAGGAAGTTCTTATCAATAACGTTAAGATCACTGGTTTGACGAGTGGTTCCTTATATTCCCCTCACGTACCTCCTTTGGATTAATCTTTATTTTCATGTACTCCCCTCATATATCCTCTTCCTCTCCAGCCATCAGTTCATACACGGAAGTTCTGACTAATAATGTTAAGATCACTTGTTAGACCTGTGGTTCCACCAACCTTATAAATTCCTCACGTACCCCTTTGATTAATCTTTATATTTTCACGTACTCCCCAATGTCATGATCTCTTCCTCCCCGCACCAGATCCGTCTACGCAAGGAAGTTCTATCAATAATGTTAAAATCACTGGTTAGACTAGTGGTTCCTCAACCTTTATTCCTTCAATGTACCTTGCTTAATCTTTATATTTTCACGTACTCCCTATTGCTCATATCCTCTTTCCACCAGCCATCCTTATCTACAAAGGAAGTTTATCATAATAAGATCACTGGTTTGATCGAGTGGTTCCTAACCTTTTATTCCTCATGTACTCTTGATTAATCTTTTTATATTTTCATGTACTTTACTGTTTCATATCCTTTCCATACATAGCCATCCGTCTACGCAAGGAAATTTTCAATAATGTTAAAATCACATGGTTAGACCTAGTGGTTCCTTAAACTCTTATTCCTCACGTGTCTCCTTGCTTAATCTTTATATTTTCACGTACTCCCTACTGTCATATCCTCTTCCCCACCAGCCTATCTCTACGAAGGAAGTTCTTATCACATGTTAAAATACTGGTTCGACCAGTGGGTTCTAACCTTATTCTCACGTACCCCTTGTTTAATCTTTTATATTTCTCAATGTACTTCCTACTGCTCTGCATCTTTCCCACCTCTGCCATCCATCTACACAAGAAGTTCTTATCAATAATGTTAAGATCACTGGTTTGACGAGTGGTTCCTAACCTTATTCCTCCTCACGTACCCTTTTGATTTAATCTTTATATTTTCATGTACTCTCTAATTATATTCTTCTCCTTCCAGCATCAGGTCTCAGCAAGGAAGTTCTGATAACATGGACAGTAAGATCATTGGTTTGACTGAGGCCCACTTTATCTATCATGTAGCCCCTTTGATTAATCTTTATATTTTCACGTACTCAATGTCATATCCTCTTCCTCTGAGCCACGTGCTACCTGCAAGAGTTCTGATCAATAAATGTCAGATACTAGGTTTGACGAGGGTTCACCTTATACTCAGCTCCCTCATGTTCTGCAGATTAATTCTTTATATTTTCATGCAAGTTCCTTACTGTCATATCCTTTTCGCCTACTAGCCATCCGTTTACGCAAGGAAATTTAACTAATGGTGTTAAATCTCACTTAAATATAGTGTCTCAACCTTTATTCCCTCACGTACCCTTTGCTTAATTTTTATATTTTCATACCTGCTGTACAGGTTTATCCTCTTCTCCTCACCAGTCCATCTAGTTATGCAGGAAGTGGGCTTTATCATTACTGTTAAAATTAATGGTTAGATCACAGTATTCCAACCTGCCCCTCACGTACCCTTTTGCTTAATCTTTATATTTTCACGTACTCTCATTACGTGGCATCCTATCTTCCCACCAGCCACATCCATTCTGACACAAGAAGTTCTTACTGTCACCAATACAGATCACTGGCCTGAAGAGTGGTTCCCAATCCTTTATTCCCTCCGTACCCCTCATGATTAATTTTATTAATGTACCCCTAATGTCATATCTCTTCCTCTGCAGCCATCAGTTCATGCGGAAGTTTCTGGCATCAATGTAAGATCAAATTCTGACAGAGTGGTAACCAACCTTTTCCTGCACGCTTAATTTCTTGATTGTCTTTTATATTCTTTCACTGCACTCCCAATGTCATATCCTCTTCCTCTCCAGCCATCCGTCTACGCAAGGAAATTCTTAACAATGATGTTAAGATTAGCATGAGTTAGCTTAAAAGTGAAATGAATCAAATTAATAAAAGTTGAGGAACTTATTTTGACGTGGAAACGTCTTTCCGCTCGTTACAGTGATTGTCGGTTGAACTTCCTTGTGTGACAAAACACCGTCAGATTTGAATCGCTAATAGCTACGAGACTAATGATGCGAAAAGAATGGTTGACTCCACAACGGATAGATCATATCTGAAAGAGTCGCTTACTATTTGTTTTGCTTGTGTCGTTATCATACCAGTGTAGGCGCATGAGTGAGATTGTCATGTATTAGCTTTATGTAAGGTTATAAATAAATGTAGCGTGGAAACCCGCTTAGCTAGGACGTTGTTTCTGGTGTAATTTTAAAGAGCTTAAGGAGTATTACTAGGACCCAAAGTGATACAATAAAAATATTTATCAGAATATAACTAAAAATCGGTATTGAATTGAAAATTTCAATCTCCGCTTGTTATTTGATTATAACATGCAGAGTTTTCTTTCGAATTCTACGAAGCTTACAGAATACTCGGCAATACGTAACAGAAACATTGCATTAAAATTTGAATTCAAAAATTTGAATGTTACGGGAAATATGAACATTTGTAGTAAATAATTTTTTACTGCGCATACGCGAAATGCAGTCCTATATACTGTCCACAGATGGCGCCATCAAAAGCTACTCTAAATGTAATATAAGAAAGGCGCAGTTTGACTCCACGCCTTAGATATTTCGTGAGAATGTCGAGAAAAAAACCATGAAACAAGTATTTCGTATTAATATGTAATTTAATTATCAATCTCTGTAATACAATAATTACACAGAGTAGTATAATGATAGTCAATACATTCGTCCCCGTCAGAATCATAAACTTTTATTGCTTGGCAAATTTCCAAGCCTGTTAGCGTGGCAGATACTGGAATGTCTTCGTCAATGGACATTCATTCTTCATGGTTCTCCTTTTGTAGGAGATTCAATGACAATTACCCCAACGATCACGTCCCTATCCGTTAAGGAGACATACGACTCTTAAATATCGAAAAAATGGTGGTAAACTGTCAAATTCGATACATTATATCTCTGAAACAATGTAATTCACCAACTCACATTTTTTTTATAGAAAAATATCTGTTCTTTCTCTTAAACTACACACATTTTGAAACCTTCATATTCGTATGTATTTGTTTGAGATAGTAATAAATATGGGTATAAGTTTTGGAGAAAAAATGAGAAAGTCACCTTGCGCTCAAGATCACGAATAAAATATTTATCTAAACACAATATTTTCGGTATCTAAGTAATACAAACAGTCTGTTTAAAAAACAGAAGCACAATATATTAACATTCAAATATTATTTCTATTTTATATACCAATTTAAAATAAAAATGTTAAAAATGGTTAAAATTTCAACTTTCCTAACACCCCAAAAAAACTTCTTTGGAGAAATATGTGCAAAAATGCGGTTCAATTTGTAGAACATAGCAAAATACATGTTCGGTAAAAATTTTATGTAAAAATATTCGATAGTTCTTGAGATATCGTGCGCGCAATATCAAAAAAACACATTTTGAGATATAGTGCTTTAAAAATATGGCCATATTCAATGTTTACGTTGAAGAGATGATACATTTTCCTTCATAACTTTCATAATTATGGGAATTTTTTAACGCGGATTGTTTTAAATTGTTCAGAAAAGACAGGGAAATATTATATATGTTTTTCATAAAATCGGAAAATTTACGAGGTTTAACAGTCGTATGTCCCCTTAAATGGACGACCATCAAAAAGAGTTCATGAAAAATGAGCCCGGAAATTCTTGCGATGTGTGTGGGAAAGTGGCCCCAGCCGTTTCCTTGCAAGTGGAGCGAGAAATAAATTCTACGAACGCCAATCGTTGACGCTGGTTGAAAATGAGGGATCGGTCAATTCTCTACTTCAAAACTGATAACATTAAACGACTTAGTGATTACACTAAACGAATAATTTTGTGCACATTTGAATACGTTGGTTCGGTTTTTGATAATATAAAGCGAATGATAACATTAACCGCGATCGCATTAAGCGGAGTCTACTGTACTACACAGAATTGAATAACTATCAAAGACATCGCATAGAGGTTGCATCACTGAAATTTTAGATGTATTTTATTTGACGTAGTGTAGAGTTGCATGTTCAACGGAACAAGTACTTCGGGTTTTTCTTTTTCTTATTTGGACAACCACATAAAACCACACACAACATATGACGATGACGGAGCATGAGAAGCATTATAATACTTTAGATGATATGCATTTTGCCGCATGCATCCATATTCTCCCAAGTAGCGCAAAGATATTATATAATATTGTGCGATATTGAACAATATTCGCTATATTGTATAATATTGTACAATATTCGCAATATTGTATAATATTGTACAATATCGTATAATATTATATAATGTTGAACAATATTGTGGATAGTGCTGTGCTACTTGGGATATATACTCTATTCATGCTGAAAAGTAATATAAAAATTCCGCAACACCATGCGCTCGTAGGAGATACAAAGCAATAGTAATCATTTATTTTGATATATATTCCACAAACATATGGCAGAACAAGTTGTAAGCTATATGCTGTCATCAAACGCAATATTCACAAATGTCACAACGTCTTTACAGGCAAATATGACGAAATATTTAAAAGCAATATTCCAAGCATATTTACAAGCCTACGAATTTCATTTTAAAGATGGTTTAAGAATGAAATAATGAAATATGCAAATTACATACAAAAAATACATAAACAAATTGTATTTTGAAACGTCATTAGTCGTGAAAATCACTAGCTGAATGATAAGTTTAAAAATTACTGGTGCATTTGAGTGTTAGTTGGATTAGCAAATGAACTGGTTCATATATTTCAGGTCGGCCAGTTTTGGGGAAATTTGGAGAACTAGTGCTGTCAAAACCGGTACCTAATCTCTTCGTCTGTCTTTGGGGTGATTGCAACAACTCACTATGTAAGAAAAAGTACTTTTGGAAATATCCAGGTATGTTACAAGTTTTTAAAATTCTTCAAATTGTATTACATATTACAATTAAAACATTATTGTTGTTTTATGTGAATTTTTTAAAAATAATTTACAGGAAAATTTTGTATGAATGACTATGCTGTAATCAACCCAACAACAAGAGGCGTTATTATATACTGCCGGAGGTAAGTTTAAGACCTATATGTAGGGTTGCCATACGTCCTGTATATCCGGGACTCTCACCGTGTATCACTACTCAGTCCCTTATTACTATTTGACCCGTTTCCTCCCTAAACTCTGCGTCATTATAAATTTTAAATGAATTGTCCCCAATTTTATAATTATGTGAAAGAAGAAAATGATATACACTGAAGAGCCAGAAAAACTGGTACAGGCGTTCGAATGCAAATAACGGAGATATGCAACCCATCAGCTTAACACGATGCGGTCGGCCGCGCCCATATAAGACAACAGGTATCTGACAAAGCTGTTGAATCGGTTCCTGCTGCTGCAATGGCAGGTTATCGAGATTTAAGTAACTTTGGACGGGGCTTTATAGTCGGCGCACGAGAGATGGGACATAGCATCTCCGAGGTAGCGATGAAATTTGGATATTCGCATACAACCATTTCAAGAGTGTACCGTGAATATCGGGTATCCGGTAAAACATCAAATCTCCTATATCGGCGCGACCAGAAAAAGACCTTGAAAGAACGGGACCGTCGATGACTGACGAGAAACCGTAAACGAGTTAGACGTGCAACACTTCCTCAAATTGCTGCAGATTTCAATGCTGGAGCGTCAAGAAATGCCAGCGTGCGAACTGTTGAACGGACCATCATTGATTTGGGCTTTCGGAACCGATGTCCCACTAGTGTACCGTTGTTGAGAGAACGCCGCCCCATGCCCCCGGGCCTGAAGCCATTACAGCGACCGTACACCGTTATTGACTGTACGGCACACAGCTTTACGCCTCTCCTGGGCCCTCCAACGCTGCCATAGAACTGTTGATGACAGGAAACAAGTTGCCTGGTCTTACGAGTCTCGTTTTCAATTGTATCGGGTGGATGGACATGTATTGGTATGGAGACAACCTCATGAATCCATGGACCCAACATGCCAACACGGAACTGTTTAATCTGGTACAGCCTCTGTGGTGGTATGGAGCGTTTGTAGTTGGCTTGATGTGGGACCTCTGATACGTCTAGAGACGACTCTGACAGGGACAGGTGTGTAAGCAACCTATCCTATCACCTACACCCATTTATGTCTAATGTGCATTCCGACGAATTTGGACAATTCCCGGAGGACAGTGCGACACCCCACACGTCAAGTGTCTCCAGGAACACTCTTCTGACTTTAGACATTTCCATTGTCCTCCTAAATCCTCAGACATGAACATTATTGAACCTATATGGGTTGCTTTGCAATGTGCTGTTCAGAAGAGATCTCCACCACCTGGCACTCCTATGGATTTGCGGACTGCCCTGCAGGATTCATGGTGTGAAAAACCTCCAGGATACATTTCATAATCTTCCAGGATTCTTCATCTTCCTTCTTCTTTCATATAAAGTAGTAAATTACGTCTGTAACCGCACTGTTTTCCGAGCTCGCCATCTAGCGGCCGTTGGAGGAGACCGCAGTTCACGATCTGGAGTCGACGAGAAAACATGGTGTTCTCCCCCGAGTTATTGTTTATTTTTATGTAATGAAGTCTTTTGTTCTTAATGTTTGTCCCTGTATGTTGTGTCCTTTTGTGTTTAATTAAAAGTATTGAAACGAACCAAGACCCCTTTCCTTGATGGCTACTGTTATCCCTAACAGAAATATGATTATGGCGTACCAAAAAGGCTACAATTGCCGCCCAACTCGTGGCCGAATGATTTATCCAGTGAGAACACCAATGTTTAGACTCCAAAGCAAAACAGGGGCTCGTTTTCTTTTTCAGGATATTGTAGAAGTTATTTCCACCCTGGAAATCAAGTTTGGTTTTATACCAATCTTCACCCGAAGAATAAGCAAAGTGCCAGTTAAGTTGTTTTTTCATTTTACTAAGAATATCCAATTCTAGTATAATGCTGGCAATCCTGAATAATAATAAATTGTAAATGAAGGTCAAAGAATCATTGCAAATATTTGATTCATAAGTATTTAATCTTATACTGTCATCTTGAGGAGTAACAAAAGTGTGTTTGTGTGCGTTACAATGAAATTTTACATTTGAAGTGGGTGATATCAATTATTGAAGTGCTATAATGAATCAGTCGATTCAAGTGCAAATATTTTCGCATGTGATTGTGCGTACTACAGTGAATCAGTCGATTCAAGTGCAATAAAAATTGTTGAAGCGTTACAGTGAATCAGTCGATTCAAGTGCAAATAGATTTTCGCATGTGATTGTGCGTACTACAGTGAATCAGTCGATTCAAGTGCAATAAAAATTGTTGAAGCGTTACAGTGAATCGGTCGATTCAAGTGCTAATAAAATTGTGTGTGTGAATCAGTCGATTCCGCCAAAAGTTCAAGCATGGCTTTCCTTGGTAAAGCCCGTAAAGAAGATCTGATCATTCTCGCCAGAGAATTAGGAGAAGAGGTCACCCCGGACCTCAAGATAATAGATCTCAGGAATTTGATCGTGGCAAGCACAAATTATGAGATGGAGTTTGTTAAAGAACTGCTGAACACAGTTATATCACAACGAACCGAAGAGGCTGAACAAAGAAAACTTGAGCTCGAAATTGAAGAGAGAAGGAAAAGAGAAGAAAGGGAATTCGAACTGGAAAAGCTGAAACTTCAAAATGAATCGTTCAATTCAGCTGGAAATGGGTCTTCCCGTCCAAAAATAGATTTCCTGTCTATGATTCCTAAATTTGATCAAGTCAACAATGATATAAGCTTATATTTAATCCTATTTGAGCGCCAAGCTCAAGCCGCAGATGTTCCGAAGGAATTTTGGGCTTCACACTTGCTCAGTCTGCTACCCTATGAAATAGCACAGCTTGTTGCCAGAGAAGACGTAGGGATTTCACGGGATTTTGAAAAGGTGAAGAGCCTGCTTCTGAAAAGATATAAGCTTACGGCTGAGAAATTCAGGCAGCTGTTTTCCAAACACTGCAAGTCCCCTACAGCTACCTGGAAAGACTTCGCATACGAAGTCAGGAACTATTTTCATGGATGGATCAGTGGTTTAGATATTTCCACTTTTGACCAGCTAAAGGAACTGATAATCGTTGATCAAATCAAGCGTAGAGTTCCCCCTGAAGTGCGTGAGCACTATATCGACGAATGGAGCCAACTCAACAATGTTGAAAAACTAACTAGCAAGTTAGACGACTATGATGCAGTTCGAACCAAGAGAGATTTCCATACCTCGACACCCCGAAAAGGAGCTGAAAACAGAGCATACCCTACTCTTAAGCAGAAGAGGTATCCAGAACAGAGTCCGAAATTCTTGGAGAATCCTAAACCTGAGAAAAAAGAAAATCGATCAACCTTAACATGTTATGGCTGTGGAAAGCCAGGATACATAAAAGCCAAGTGTCCTTCATGTACACCCAGAGAGAAGAGCAGTTCCAATAGTATAACCCTTTATACTTGTCATGCTTCTGTTTCACCAACAGCTCTACTAGATATCCGCATAGGTGATATCCATGGAAGAGTTTGTGCTGACACTGGTGCCACTCGCTCCATTGCTGGTGAGTTAATGTTCAACTCGCTCCGAGAACGAGGAGTTGATTTCCAGAAGATGGAAGTTACGATGGTTTTGGCAGATGGCAGCCAAACTAACATGGAAGCTTACACCGCCCCGGTGTCCATTGACATTGAAGGAAGAACGGTGCCCATTGAGATGTTGGCTTTACCAAAAGCAAAAGGCAACCGAACACTCTTAGGCACTGACTTTTTGGAAAAGTCTGGTATTGTTCTAGACCTCAAGAACAAAAGTTGGTATTTTAGTGACAAGCCTCATCACAAGATATATTTCAAGGAAGACCTTGATGTAAATTCTCTACAGGCTGCTGGAAGCATTATAGCCAACAGTTGCCAGCTTCGTGAAGATGAAGGTACAACTCTGACCACAGAGCAAAGAAAGAAGATGAGTTACCTGCTCGAAAAATTTGACAGTATCTTCAAGCCAGGGGGAGACCCTACCCCTTATGCGGAACACCACATTAATACTGGAAACAGTCCCCCAGTTGCAGGACCTCCTTATAGAATGAACCCTGCAAAAAGAGAATTGCTGAAAAAAGAATTAGACTCTCTCTTGGCTGATGGTATAATTGAAGAATGTGAATCTCCATATGCCAGTCCTGTTGTATTAGTGCCTAAACCTAACTGTAGCATGAGACTTTGCGTCGATTTTCGCAAACTTAACGCCACTACTATTGCGGACACGTACCCGTTACCTCGTATGGACGATTTGCTCACAGAAGCTAAGTCGACGGCCTATATGTCAACCCTCGATCTCAAATCAGGGTATCATCAGATCAAAGTGCATGAAGCTGATCAAGACAAAACATCTTTCATTTGTCCATTTGGAACGTATAAATATTTACGCATGCCTTTCGGTTTACGAAATGCACCCGCCACGTTTCAACGCCTGATTGACAGATTTAGAGCAGGCCTAAAGAATGTTTTTGCTCTGTCTTATTTGGACGATATCATAATTTTATCAGAGACTTTTGATCAACATATAAATGATTTACAAATTGTTTTTGAAAGACTTTCTTTGTTCAAACTCCATGCTAACAGAGAAAAATGTCATTTTGCTTGTGATCGAGTTAAATATTTAGGTCACTGGATAACCGCAAATGGAATTGAAGTTGACCAGGAGAAAGTATCCGCTATTCAGAAAATTCCTGTGCCAACTAATGTGAAAGAAGCTCAGTCCTTCTTGCAAACTTGCGCATGGTTTAGAAGGTATGTTCCAAACTTTGCGAACATAGCAAGGCCTCTTAGTAATCTTACTAAAAAGAATGTACAATGGTTTTGGGGTCCTGAACAGCAAGACGCATTTGAAACCTTGAGGAAAAGTTTAATAACACCCCCAGTGTTAAAGCAACCAGATAGATCGAAGCCATTTCGTATCCGTACAGATGCTAGCAGTTATGCACTTGGAGCCGTCCTTACCCAAGGAGAAGGTCCAGAGGAGCACGTTATTGAGTATGCCAGTCGTCTGCTCATCCCAGCAGAACGAAATTACTCCACTACTGAACGTGAAGCACTTGCAGTAGTTTGGGCTCTAGAGAAATTTCGAGGTTACGTCGAAAGCCAAGAAATAATAATAGCATCTGACCACCAGCCTTTAAAATGGCTTATGAGCATAAAGTTTCCATCAGGTCGTTTGGCAAGGTGGGCTCTTCAGATCCAATCCTATAATCCGAAAATTGAGTACACGCCTGGTAAAGCCAATGTCCTTGCAGACATGTTGTCGAGGCCTACAAATTTAAATGAAGATGTCCCTTGTGACATATTTGCAGTATCAGCTGATTTCCCAGTGAGAAAGTCTAAAGACATTCGACAAGAACAGTTGAAAGACGAAGAACTAAAAAAGATAATTGACTGTTTTGAAAACAGTTCAAAAGATGAAAACTTCGCAAACTGGACTAGTAGAGGTTATCTTATGAATCAAGGTATTCTGTATCGTTACTCACCCGAAGTAGAAACAGAAGAAGCACAACTCGTGGTTCCTTTCCAGGAAAGAGAGAGAGTGTTACAACAGTACCATGATGTTCCAACCGCTGGACACTATGGAGCTGAAGGGACTTACAACAAAGTTGCCTCTAGATACTATTTTCCAGGTATGCGAAAATACAATGCTGACCCAGCAAAGCCAGATGAAGTCCTAGGGACTTCCCACAGCTCAGCCTTACGAGCTTATGAACTCCCAGTTTCCAGAGACAGTGGAACTATAGCACCTCTCCGGAGACGGGGCAGACCAAAGAAATATAGTGCTGACTCTTCGCCGAGACGTCGTACGAGCCAGAGGGGGAGTCTGTAACCGCACTGTTTTCCGAGCTCGCCATCTAGCGGCCGTTGGAGGAGACCGCAGTTCACGATCTGGAGTCGACGAGAAAACATGGTGTTCTCCCCCGAGTTATTGTTTATTTTTATGTAATGAAGTCTTTTGTTCTTAATGTTTGTCCCTGTATGTTGTGTCCTTTTGTGTTTAATTAAAAGTATTGAAACGAACCAAGACCCCTTTCCTTGATGGCTACTGTTATCCCTAACAGAAATATGATTATGGCGTACCAAAAAGGCTACACGTCAGACATTAGTCGATACCATGCCACGTCGTGTTGCATCACTTCTGTGTGCTCGTGTTGGCCCTAAACGGTATTAGACAGGTGTACCAGTTTTTCTGGCTCTTCAGTGTGTAATTAAGAAAGCAACTTTAAAATATGACTGGGAAAAAGGATTAGCTTCGCATCTTTTTTCTTATTCTACGTGCACATTTACTTATATAATAACTCAGATCTGTCTCTCGGTAACGCTCTGACGTCACCATCAATAAAACTCGCGCCATAATACTGCGAGACGTTAAACGGCATTATTTCATTGTTAGCGAACCTAAATTTCAGTAATTTTAAATTTAAAAGAGTTGTTGTCTTTATAATTTCAAATTTAATAGCTCTAAAATAGTGAAATAAAATTTTCTATCGGTTGATATAAAATTTATCTCGCTATTATCAATAGTTCCCGAGAAATTTAAATTATAATATTCATATATTTCAAATTAATTTCCCTTTTTTAACAGAAAGTAGTAAATTACGTCAGTGGTATATCATGCGCGTGATATAGTTTAGATGCCACGATACATCTGATTATTTATTGCAATCGTGATGATATAATTTGATAATATTTTTTGGAAACGTTTGGGAAGCAGAGAATTGCTTTGTTTTGATTAGAATTTCGAAAAAGAATTCCTTTGAAATTTTAACATTTGACTTACGTTTGACAAGCTGAGAATTTCATGGTTATTGAATTATAATAAAATTGTTAAACAATGAAAAATACTTCACATGGAATGTTCTTTACCCAGAGGTCTTTTGAATAAAGAAATATGTAAATTAAAAAAAATACTTCCTGTCATGAAACATATGTTTATTTTATTTCTTTTCAATCAATGTTAGACACTTCTCTCACATATATATCTATTTAAACACGTCCAATTTGACGGTAAATCTCTCCAGTGAAGAGGCAATTTGCACCCGTCATACCATGACGGGTGATTTTCTAGTTTTATTAGATTCCTAAACTTTATTGATTTTTTTATCAAAGTAAAATATCCAATTTACCTATCCATTTTTTCATGCTTTATTTATTTAGCACTTTAACGTCCGTATTCATGCTTGGCAATTATGGCAACCCTCCCTATACATGCCCTCCTGATACTTTAAATTATTTACCTTATAAAAAATGAGGCATTATTAATAATTGTATTTATTATTTATTGTTTAATAATCGTCAACTCCATTCATCAAGGTTTCAGGCACACACAGGGAAGATTCACAAATCATATCTGTCTTACATGGAAGCCATATAATATGAATAGGAATTAAGTGCAAAAAATAGAAGAACGCACAGAATAATACATAAGCATTTCATAAATATAGAAGGAAGGCAAAGTTAT
>BGPR01001123.1:69161-92013 GCA_013235015.1 Araneus ventricosus
TAACAGAAATATACATAGAATAATACATAAGCATTTCATAAATATAGAAAGAAGGCAAAGTTATGTAACAGAAATATACATAGAATAATACAAAAGCATTTCTTAAATATAAAAGGAAGGCAAAGTTATATAATAGAAATATACATAGAATAATACATAGGCATTTCATAAATATAGAAGGAAGGTAAAGTTACATAACAGAAATATACATAGAATAATACATAAGTATTTCATAAATATAGAAGGAAGGTGAAGTTATATAACAGAAATATACATAGAATAATAATATATAAGAGTAGTATAATAATTATAGAATAGATAAATCACAAGCTACCACAGACCCTTGCTACATGCCATAAACTCCTGATTTATCTATTCTGTAATTATTACACTACTCTTTGTAAATATTATATTAAAGAGATTGATAATTAATTACACATAAATACGAAATACTTGTTTTAGGATTTTATCGCGATGTTTTCACGAAAACTCTAAGGCGTGGAGCCGAACTACGCATTTCTTATGTTTTATATATTTACTTTTTTGGCAATCTAATTTTTTTTCTAATGCAATTTATTTCTTAAACCTTAGTGATGAAACATTGAAACAAAGAGGATGCAGATTTGGTAGTTCAGAAATTTATGCTATTAGTAAGTATAAATTTTATAACAGATAATTTTTTTATAATTTACTTTAACTGCATTATGAGAATTTCATATCATATTAATCATCATAATTAATTTCTATAACTACACATATGATGAATATGTTTCTTGGCGCTCTTTTCAATGTTTAAACCACAACTAATTCTGGTTCTTCCCGGTAGTACAAAGTCTATTTCTCGATCCGGCAGGCTGCGAGGGTATTCCCAAACGGGAATTTTCCAATCCTCCAATACTAACGATATTATAATATACTAGCTACGTGACCCGGCGTTGCACGGGCTATGTCGAATAATGCGTCATTCCTTGACGGAGAGAAAAAGTGAGGTCATGTGACACATGCCCAACATTCTCTCCTAAATAAATAAGGAGAAAAGAGCGGTTCAATCATTCCGTCCGCGTAAAGGCTTCAAAATATACTTTTAAAAAATCGCAAAAATAATCTTTATTTTGTAAAATTACGATTCCGGAATTATTTTTTGTCTGACTTTAGTACGGAAGGAATGAGATAACCCAGCGTTGATCGGAATCCGCATTTTTTCATATGCCCGCCTCTAGTTTATATGCACATGAAGCAAGATGCACTGAGTACATGAAATCTAAAAGTGAAACCTCATAGAAAACAATAGTTTTAGTAAAAACCCCATATGAGCGATTTAATTTTCCCTGTTTCTTTATATCAATTACCAAAACCCACACAAAACTCTATCAACATTGACTTGTTGCATTGTTCAGGTTTCCATATTGCAACAATACATTTTTTTTATTTCTGTCAGCGTCACTTTTTTATTGTTGTTGTAACAATGTTCTTTAAAGTAAACGGCTTCAACAATAAAATAAATTTTGAATTACGCAGTAACAATGAAAAGTATTGTTATAAAGTATCCGAAACGATGAAAAGTATTGTCGTAAATTAGTTTTTAATTAATATCTTTTTCACTAATTAAAATTTCGATATTTAAATGGCCGAAATGGATTCTTTGAATTATTCCCCATCTTTTGGTACTTTCCGCTCGCTTCTCCATTCGGCGGTTCGTGAAAAGATAGAAGAACTTACATACATACATACGTTTGTTTACCTTCGAATTTCAATAGGATAGATTACATCAGTATTATAATAATAACTCTATTAATATAATTACAACAATACAATTGCTATAAATATTATTGGCGCATTTGCAGGACAAGCAAGGCTTGAAGGTATCCTGATGTTACGAATCATATAGGGGATATCGCATTGCAAAATGTTATAATTTTGACATTTATGCAAATAATACGATTAACGTAATAATATTTAAAGTTGTCTGCACTCGTGGAGGTAACTTTGGCCCGGCATAAATTTTTATTGAAAAGTGAAATACAGACCTTTTTTTTAGGGGTACGAGCACTGGCTGCGAATCGGGGGAGCGAAGAGGGGGGGCTGTCTCCCCCCTACTATTTTCTGGAAGAATAAAATGTTTAGTTCATTTTAGCTGCGTAAAACTAAGAATTATTAAAAAGCAATTGTGTATGGGAAAGTTAGCTAAGTTTGTAACTAAATTTTTAAATATTGTTGTCTACCCCTAAACTCCGGGTACTTTTACATGTACATAAATTTTTTGCCCCCCTACATTTTCAACCCAATCGCCGCCACTGGGTACGAGATTGAGAAATTTTTTCCCATTTATTGGCAACACTGACTTCTGTATTTAATTCCTTAAACTTATATAACAATCATCTAGGAGGTAAAAGAAGGAAGAAAACATAGCCAGTTTTTCAGCGAAAATTTTAGAGATGAAATATCTGTCTCTGTTGAAGTAAGTACACCATTTCGGAAGAAAAATGCAATTTTTAGAGAAGTACATGCAATGAATCTCGAAATTCCCTTTGAAGTTATGAAAACCTGTGCCTATTAAATTCGTATTACGGTACTTAATTTATAACTATGCGTAGGTATTCAGCATATTCAATCTTTATACACTTGAATATAACTATTTGAAAATACAAATCAAATTTAATTTTTTGAAAAATCCCTCGTCATTTAGCTTCTCGCAGACAGCAACTGAAATTTAGCTCACTGCATTGCAGATATTTTTCTGAATCTTATGGAATTCAACTGGAATTTTTTATATTCCTTGCCTTTTATATATCCCTGGTTTATAAATTATGAAAGAAAAAATACGCTAAGTTTCGCACAATACTCTATGTATGCGCAGTAAAAAATTGTTTTCTACAAATACTCATATTTTCTTGAATATTCTAAATATTTACTTTTAAATTTAATATACGGCTTCGCCGGCACATTGTAGTGTATTCTGCAAGTTCCGCACAATTTAGCTGAAAACTCTGTATGTTAAAAGCAAAACGCATGAAGTAAAATTTGGGAATTTTTTTATAAAAATCCTCTATACCCCCTCCCCCGAATATACCTGCTATTTTTATGAAAATGCCCGTAAGTATTGTGAATAACAAACAAAAACATTGATGAAACATGGAAATCTATATAAATTTGTGTAACCCTGTGAGCCCAAATCCTTTTCTTGTCCATAAATTTCTGCTCTATCCTCTATATACCCTCGTGACCGAATATTCACTCTAAAATGTGAGTTCAAGCCTATTCTTTACGTGGTCAAAGTTCAAGAGCAGTTCGCCCAGCCTTTCTGGAGAAATTTGAAATAATATGTTCGAAAGTGAACGGGTACTTTAGATCATATAGTGTACTAGCAGTACTCTCACGACGTGGCCTGTGGTATAATGACTTTCAACAAAATAAGAAAAGCCCAAAATGATAAAAAAATAAAGTTTTAAAAACGAAATGAAAACAAATATATATAATATATTATTGATTTTGCCCTCTTGTATTTCTTTGCGGCAATCACATTACGTGAAGATAAGTTTTAAAAAAGCAATAATGAAATTATAAAGTTTGTGGAAACGATGCTATTAGAATTTAGACTGAGTAAAAAGAAAATCATGATTCTCGGAACAGCCAATTGGTTCGCCCACTAAGATGGAGTAATAATTCAGTTAGGCTGACATAATAAAACTTTAGGATCCTGTTTCAAATAGTTAATAGGTGACATTATATATTTTGAATTAAAGCCATCCAACGAAATGATTTAAAATTGAAGTTACATTATCAAATAAATCATTATTTTTGAAAAAAATAACTTTAGGATTTATAAGAATGGTTCCTATAAACAAAGTAAAATGTTAAAGAAAATACACCTCAAAAGATAAAGACAAACACAATTACGTTGATATTCGTATATATCCAAAATCAATTAGGGAATAAAAAAAAAGATGAAATTTTCAGCTTCAGGTTTAAACTTTAAAGCCACATTAGATAAATATCTCCTTGATGTTATAGGCCAACTTGGCTCTATCATGGTGCAACGATTGCTTTTCTACAATCATTATTTCTCATGGATCGGCCAAAAACGTGCGAAAAATCACCCAAAACAACGGAAAACATTAAATAAAAAATTTCTAGATTAACTTTTAAAATTCGGGCTTCGAGGTGCATTGAGTCACCATTACGACGACCTGTGTGCCACATGTCATGGCTGTAAGTGCGATAGGTTCGTCTGGACATCACACAAACACGTACAAACATTGCCTTTTATAAATATAGATTGAGATAAGAATTTTGTAAAAATGATTAATACATTTATATTTTTACAGTTGATGATTTTCCTCAGATAAGAGATAGCATGTGTGTATCGCATTATAACAAGCATGGAGACGAACGAGCGGTACTTTTCCTCAAAATGGCGGCAGGTCACACGTTCGATAATCGTCTAGTGTGTAATATTAAGAAAGCGATAGCAGAAGAACTGACGATTCGTCACGTTCCAGATGTCGTCCTCGAGACTGAAGATATACCGGTGAGTTGATAACTTATCGAAATGAAAATGATTCCTGGAACATCCAAACATTTGAGAACATTATTGAGAACAAGGTTAAATTGTCTTGATAGGAACTACTCTTCGATATTTTTAATGTAACATTTTTTTCGAACTCTTCCCCGTCTACCGTTAAAACGCTCGATACCCTATGGACGGGTAGGCGATAAATAAATAAATAAATATCCACCCTATACAAAGCCGAAACTTATAAAATATTCTTCAAATAATCTAAAGTAACCCGCACAAGAAAATTAATCAGTAAACTCATTCAGAATTTTAGACGCGAAGCAGACGAAAGATAATTTTTATATTCGATAGAATGCTAAACATTTAGAAGTGCTTATTCTTAGCTTTACATTAATTATTGTAAATACAATAATTTATCTTTACAATAAAATCTTGATTGTCTTTTTAATACGGCTTTTTGGTGTCATAGTGTGTCTTAAAGTTTTGTGATTAGGGTAGACCGGGACCAGTTGGGCCGATTTTTCTTCTAAGGTTTTTTAAAAAATTAGAATTCAACATTTTAAATTTTTTTTAATGCAAACACTATCAGTGTACCTTCAGGAAGAATTCACCACAATAAGATTTGAAAATATTAACTATTAGTATTAATTTAAAATCTGAAACTGATACCAAGTCGCGTGTCCCAACCTGCCCCGACTACGGGATATGTTGGGCCACATCACGGGGTAAGTTCAGCCACATCACTTATTTAATATTCTGGTAAGGTAGAATTGAAGAAACATAAAACAAAAACTTATCATATTTTACTTTTCATTTCCTGCGAACGATAACACAAGATAGCCTAAAGGAAAACCTCTTTCATACACCTTTCCTTGATGAAGCCATAAAATTATAAAATTGTAAAATTATGTGAAGCAAAAAACCAAGAAATTGAAACTACAAAATTAATAAGTTTTATGTTAAAAACAGAATTAAATTATTTCATATTTACAATTTTCATCATTACAGTTAATGCAAACATAAAATACTGTTTCGCCCGTATTACTAAAACAGCAGCTTCCATTGCTTAAGAAGAAGCATTCCCTCTATCCGATTTTCTAACATAATGGCGAACCATCTTAGCAGGTAGCCCTACAAGAGAAACAAAGAAGCAAGATGTGATTATCACAAAAAATTCTTGCATATTATTATATTTAAGGCAGATAAATAATAATATTAATAAAATAATAATAATACAAATAATAATAATTTAAATAACACAGTTGTGTTATTCTCCAAATTGTAGGTTATATATACAAATCTGAAGCATATTTACTCAACAAAAACCGAGATACAATTTTTAAATTCATCGTAAAATAATAACATCGCGTTCTGTTGTGCAATTATAATTGAGATGGAATCAGCTTAGATTGTCTTAACAATTATCTTGTATTTTAAATTTGATTCATATCCCATAAATTCAGATATATTTGTATATCGAGAATCATCAGAAACTGTGTAGCAGCGTCATTTGATTTTATAGCAGCATTGAATCTTAATAGTTATTCATAATAGACTTGCCATATATTAATTAATTACAGTCAAAATTGTAATTCCATCTCAAAATTAAAATTTTAATTTTAAAATCTTTAAAAATATTACTAAAACTGAACTTTAAATTCTATATGCATTTCAATTCAAAATATTTTAGCATAATTATTGTCTTTGGACAACAAAGGAATGTTAGATATAATTTCAATTCGCAAATTTTGACCATCATCAATCATATATATATATCATATATATATATATATATATATATATTAATTTTTTATTTACTCATTGTGACTTTTGTTCTTTGTGTGCTTGTCAGCACTCTGTAAATGGAGTTTTCTCTGTAGTGTGATTTTCTTTAAATAAATAAATAAATAATTATTGTAAAGCTAAGAATAAGCACTTGTAAATGTTTAGCATGCTATCGAATATAAAAATTATCTTTCGTCTGCTTCGCGTCTAAAATTCTGAATGAGTTTACTGATTAATTTTCTTGTGCTGGTTACCTTAGATTATTTGGTGAATATTTTATAAGCTTCCGTTTTATACAAGGGTGGATATTTATTTATTTATTTATCGCCCACCCATAGGGTCTCGAGCGTTTAAACGGTTAATGAGGAAGAGATCGAAAAAAATGTTACATTGCATATACATTCATAAAAATAAGAAACACAGGCAAAAAAAATATAATAATAAAAAATAATCATATATGCAATACATTAGACAGACATAGATGCATACAGTGAAAAATAAAATGTTACAGCAAAGAAAGACCAATTCGGGGAGGAACCACATTGACCAAAAAGGCAATAACTTAAAACAACTAATTTAAGGAAGCTCAAAGTATATTTAAGAAAATATATAAATTTTAACTTAATTTAAAAAGCAAAGTCACTATTTATTACAAAAAATAATAATAGTGGATATAAAGAAAGTGGTAAAAGGTCTGTTTTTACTTTCTCGTATACGAAGTATACAAAGAGAAAGTATTGTAATCGTCAAAAAATTCGAACTCGAGATTTTGACGAATCTTCACGTTTTAGACCTCCCTGAGTACAACAAACACAATTTTGGAATTATGTCTGTCTATATGTCTGTGAACACGATAACTCGAAAACTATTAGAGCTACGGGGATGAAATTTGGTATGTGATTTTGACACATAATTTGTAGGTTTCTGTCAAATTTTGGACAAAGTCAGTCTAAGGGAAGTCTGTTTGTCTATCTATCCACATTCATGTGAACACTATAACTCAAAAACTTGAATAGCTAAATGGATAAACTTTGGTACACAGTTTTATCATCAGGAATCTAGGTCCTTATCTAATTTTGGACCAAATCCGTCGAAGGGTTGATGGTATGTCGGACTGTATAATCGCATATTTGTAAATATTATATCTCCTAAACCCTTTGGGTTATATAAACAAAAATTGGTATGACGGTTGGTAACATTAATTATAGAATTCCTTTCAATCAACCCAAATTTCCTTTCAATCGGTTGAAAAAAGGGCGTTCAAATTGCATATTCAATTTTTTTACTTGCATACTGGAAGCAATATCTGCGCATGCGAACACCCTCGCATTAGCGGAGCTTGCTAGAGAGTGATAGAAAATAATATTGCTAAGTTTTTATACATATGCATCTCTTTGAATATGATTCTTCACCTAAATATTTTGCAATCACTATAATCTACAATGCAAAACCTTCTGATAGTCATTGCATTCTGGGTTACAGTAGGTTCGAATTTTTTGTCCACTCAGGGGGAAGGGAAATGACAAATTTTTGAGAAGTATACGAGAAAGTTTAGGGGAGGCCACTCCCGCTGATTACATAAAAGCTCGATGTAGCTGTTCTTTGTTGCTCTGAAAATACCAAGTTGCTTTCCCAAGTTCTTGTCAATCAAACCAAGCGCAGTGCAATAAGTCTCTTTTTTCGGAGTACTTTTCTGGAATTTAAAATTTTCTCTGCTCATGCATAATGGAAATAATCTGAAGAAATGGCAGAGAGTATTTCACTTTTTTAGCATTGTTATGCGTCTTCAATATTGACAGAACGTGGAAAGAATGATAAGTAACTGTGAAGTATAACTCACTCATGCATGAATTTGAAACACCAAGGGTCATCTATCCCAAAACATAGGATACAGTACCACAAATCTGCCACTGAACTTTTACTATGTAATTAATATTTCGCAAATTTTTTGGATCTGAATTTACCCAACTAATTTGTGTACAGACTAGTAAATACCAAATATTTCTTGTACTTTTAAATTATAGTTGTGAACTTCCTGTTTTGATAATATTTACCATATAATTCAGTTTTCAACTCTTACTTTTATTCTGGTTATTTTCCTTACATGAAGAATAGTAGAATAAAGATGAATATAATTTTATTTTTCATTTATAAAAAATTGCCGTTGCATTAAAATGCTAGGGTTTTCCTTTTCAAAAAGAATTTTTGTAATAATATGACATGAAACAAAGCATTACTCAGAAATCCATCTTCCCTTCAGTGGATTTGCAGTTATTTTGAAGTCAACATTAAATAGCGTTGTTGATATTACGTTCTGCACTTGAATATTTGAACGTAAGTGAAATTTGGCGCTGTGATCAGATTTTAAAAACGGAATGCTGTAATTGAACTTAAGAGACAGACATGTGCATTAGTAGCAGATAGTGTTCCTTAAACGATACTATCGAAGCCAAGTCGATAGTATCGGGTTTTCGGAACTATCGACTGAAAAAAAATCGATAGTTTTCCTATGGGCAATACTATCGATAGGCACATTTTCAGTCGCTAGTTTCAAAACTATCGACTGAAACAATCGACTGGAACTATCGGTAATATCGATAGTTTCAAAACTATCGACTGGAACTATCGATAATTTCAAAACTATCGACTGAAAATGCACCTATCGATAGTATTTCCCGGGAGAAAACAATCGATAGTTTTGATAGTTAAGTCGATAGGATTCCAGCTCACACTGGAATTCAGGGGAATGAAACAGCTGATAGTTATGCTAAAAAAGCTACAACGAAACCTTACATTGAAAAAATTCCAAAGAAATCCTTTAAACAATTAAAAACTGCAATTTCCAATGTGCAAATACAGATTTGGCAAGAGCGTTGGGCTTCGTCCACAACAAAAAACGGCAGACATACAGAAAAACTAATACCGGCGGTTTCAATTCATACGAAAAAATTTAGTCATTTTATTGTACAATTTTTGAGTGGACACGGTAGACTCCCAGCGTACTTTGTACGATTTGGGAGGAGCTTGAACATCAAATACCCTTGTGGCGCCGTGGGAGATACTTTACACTACGTAGTGAATTGCGCATTCACGGAAAAGTATGCAAAAAAACTAATTTATGATAAAGACAATCTGTCCACAATTTTAAACAGAGAGGAAAATTTAGGTCTCCTTCATTCTATTTATCAGGAGGTTAATAACCTCGTTCCACAGGTTTAGTCCTGTTTTTTTTTTTTTTTTTTCCGCTTGTCAATTTCTGTTAGAATTTAGAGCCGACCAAGTCTGCGGCAGCATGAAACCACGTCATCAACTGTCTTCTGCACATTTTGGTGACCCTCCGGATGGAAGCATCGATGTTGTATATATGTATATATATAAAGAAAAAATAGTACGAGAACATCTCACGGGCCCTCAGCACTATCCTGACAATGGACTCGTCTCCGGGGCCAGGGGCGAGGTTTTCCCGCAATCAACAACAAGTTAAGTCGATAGGTTGGGAAAACTATCGGTTGCACTATCGATAGTTGAACTATCGATGTTTAAGGAACAATAGTAGCAGCTGAGTGCAATATCAAAATTCACTCGCTGCACGTTCAAAAATGTAGAAAATAGCGCCAGCGCACCTGCCACATGTTAAAATGTAAAACTATTCATCATTGAATTAACCCTTTACAGTTCACTACACGTTTTGTTTTCAAAATTACGAAATTTATTTCAAGCACGAGTTTTAGACATGTAGCTGATAATAAATGTGTATAAGGAAAAAAAATTGGCAATGAACGTTAACGGGCTATTTGTCCTCGCAATAAGTTATCATCGAAATGTAATTTCAATTATGTATTGAATTTATAAGCATTCGCGAGCATTGAGGATATTCAACCTTCATAAGATTCAATATTACTTTCAAAGATTCAATTTAAAAAAATTTGCTCAAGAACCCTCATCATTTTGTTTCTCTCAGAGATGAAAAGCAATTTAGCTCTTGCAATGCCGATATCTTTGTGAATACTAATGGTATTGAACTGGAATTTTTATATAAGTTGGCCTATATATCTGGCTCTTAAGTTAGAAAAGAAAAATTACGCTACGTTTCGCCCATGCGCAGTAAAAAAGTGATTTAAAGAAACGAGTGAGAAAATCGGGGGTATAGTGGAGCAGGAAAGCACCGGGCCACCGTTCCGGCACTGCATTTTATACAGAAATAAATAAGAAAAATTGTGAAAATGTCCTTAAAACAGCACCGATTTAGTCACCCAAGTTACAGCTTTCCGGCACTATTTAGTTTGAGACTACAACACTGGAGAAAATGCTTTTAGTTACAACCCTATTGTATGCAAATTAGTAAAAATTTACTGTAAATAACTTACTTTGATTAAAAATCAAATAAATTATTTATAAAAGCATTTACTGTAAAACACGGAAAATTCCAAATTCATTATTTATACAATGAAGAAACATAAAATCTAGATTGTTCATGTATAGAACATATATTTTACATGTATAAAATTTTTTTCCTTATAATAAAAGAATGAAATGTATTCCCTTTGAGCATTTTCTTGAACGCTTTATGACTATTTTCCATTGATCATTTTGATCATATTCTTCTGAACGTGCATTTTTCATTGATAATTTTTATTATATTTCTAAATGACCATTTTCTTCTTAGGTCAACATGAACGGGAAAAAGATGGAAATAATTGTGAAGAAAATAATCAACAAAATGCCATATAATGATGAAAGTGTCATTAATCCTGAAAGCTTGAAGAACTTCATGGATGTTCCAGAACTTCAAAACTTTGAAAGAATTTTCCCTAATATAATGATGCTCAAAGGATCATAAAATGCAAACTATTAAAAAAGAACATTGCCATTTCATGTGCAATGAATATGACTTATGTTTCGTACTAAATATTTTGAAAATTTTCATTAGCTGACTTTTTTAATATTGTATAAGACTAATGACATCAATAGAAACTCGTACTGTACTCGTACTTGAGGCTGTTGCTTTCTTACGATTAAAGATGTATTGTCATTGTTCTTGTCTAAATTTGCTGTTTTTTTGTCTTTACGTTTTTCTTTCTTTTTGTTTCATTTTAATTTTTGTTTAGTTTATCTAATTTTTGTACCAAATAAAACATATAGTATGGAATCAATTAGATCTATATTTATTATATAAATCGCAAGATATTTACATTTAAAAGCAAAGTGGACTTTTTTTTACTTTCTCGTATACGAAGTATACAAAGAGAAAGTATTGTAATAGTAAAAAAAATCGAACTCGAGACTTTGATGAATCTCCACGTTTTAGACCTCCCTGAGTCCGAAAAACACAATTTTGGAATTATGTCTGTCTGTGAAGCTACGGGGATGAAATTTGGTTTGTGATCTTTACACATAATTTGTAGGGTTTTTTTTCAAATTTCGGACAAAATCCGTCCGCTGGAAGTCTGTTTGTCTGTCCGCGTTCATGTGAACACGATAACTCAAAACTTTAAATAGATAGGTGGATAAAATGTGGCGCAAAGTTTTATCATCAGGAATGTAGGTTTCTTTCACATTTTGGACCATATCCGTCAACGCGTTGACTGTCTGTCGGCCTGTATAATCGCATGCTTCTGAACACCGTAACTCCAAAACGCAAAGACTTAGATAAATGAAATTTAGTATGTGATCTTCTAACCCTAATTGCAGATACGTATACAATTTTCGTTACAATCGGTTAAAAAAAAGGCGTTAAAATTTCATATTCGGTTTCTTCACCATTCTACGACGCAAATAAAAGGCGCGTTTTTTCCCTCCTGCGTTAGGGAACGGAGCATGTTACTGCCGCTTGATGCTTGTTACTGCCGCTTGATGCTTGTTACTGCCGCTTGGTGCTTGTTACTGCCTCTTGGTGTTTGTTACTGTTGCTTGGGATAGGAGAAAATTTTGGGGAGACCACTCCCGCTGGTTATATTCAAGTTTCCAAAATATCGAAGCAATTCATTGAAATTAAAGTATCTTTCCTAATTTTGCAGCAAATCTATTTTCAATAGCGCTTAATTCAATATAATTAGCATTCGAAAATATAGGTTTTATTCTTTGAATATACGTATTTTTATTTTTGCAAGCGTACTACTCAAATTCAGATCCATTTGTTCGACAACAGTTACAATTAACAAGATTTAACAAAGATATTAAATTTAAATTAATCAGTCAAAATTAATTAAACTCTCTAAAATTTATAATCTTACCCTTGACAGAAAATTTTGTCCATTTTAGAACTTCTATGGCAAGTGGACTTTGAAAAAGTTCGTCATTCGAGTTCTCATCTATTCCTCCCATTTTGACTATTTTTCTTTTACTTTCTAAATTTTATTTTATGTGTTTTAATTATTAATCGTTGCAATATTTTGTTGATGCAATCACTAGATGCTGCTGCATTGAGTGCGCAAAAAGGTGTATTGTTATTGTTTAATTCTTCCATTTGCTCAACATTTTAAGCTTTTCAGATTACGATCAATTTTTACGCGCTCTTATTTAACATGTTTTATGTTTGTACTGGTGGAATTTTGTAATCGACTTTTCAATCACTTCCTGGTGTACTAAAATTCTGAAACCTTGCACAGCTGTGTTTCGGATTGTATTAAGATATTTTAATATTTTCAGATATTTATTATCAGTCAATGGTTAATTTTTATTAAATTTTGATTCGAAATGCGTGACTCCATCTAGTAGTAAATTTTAGAAAATAAATTGATAGTAAGATTTCATAATACTTATAATAACGAAATATGAAATATTTTAGCCCCTAATTAGTAGAAAATAATAAAAATAAAAAAAGGTTTAAAAATACGCTTTTATTAGCGTGTTAAACGCAGAAACTATTTTTTGAACAAAAAATAGAGGTCAAAACAAAACCGTAAAAGCATGAGACGCTGAAAAAACTAAAAAGAAATTAAACTACAATGAATGTCACAAGAAAGAAAATTCCTCCATGTTCATTAAAAATTAGCATTTATTATAAATGTGATTCAAAATCCTATTTGCTTAATTAATCTCAGCCTCTCACGCTTTGATAGTATTATTTTGACGTCTACATTTTTCACAAAAAAATCTTGCACTTTTTATTACACTAGTAAAAGCGTGTTCTTAATTTTTTTATTTTTAACATTTAACTCAATGATTTAAACATTTGTGACATTTTCAGAGATTATGACTACATAGAGATTTGACTAGAGACTACTAGAGATTTTAATAGAGACTACTAGAGATTTTAATAGAGACTACTAGAGATTTTAATAGAGACTACTAGAGATTTTAATAGAGACTACTAGAGATTTGACTAGACTACTAAAGATTTGACTAGAGACTACTAGAGATTTGAGTGGAGACTACTAGAGACTGACCAAGAGACAATAGCAGAATTTGACTAGAGACTACTAGAGATTTGAATAGAGACACTAGAGATTTGACTAGACTACTAAAGATTTGACTAGAGACTTGAGTGGAGACTACTAGAGATTTGACTAGAGACTACTAGAGTTTGACTAAAGAGACTACTAGAGATTTGACTAGAGACTACTAGAATTTGACTCAGGACTACAAAAGATTGACTAGAGACTTGGTGGAGACTTAGAGGCATGACTATAGCATCAGAGATTCAGGTGCAAAATGAAATTCCAATGAGTCCTTTTCATATTATTTATTTTATATGATAGTACTTAATCATAGTGGTATAAGACATTGCTAAGTATTTACTATTTACAAGATTATGGTAAGACTTCCCGACTTTCCATTCAAGCCATTCCTTCCGCTTTCCATGCCTGCCACGCAATCGACCTGATGGCGGAGGAAGCCGTTGCCACAAGATGCGAAAAGCGCCATCTGGGAAGAATCCGAATAACACTCCCTCACCTGAACTACATAAGTTCACTTACCTTATTCCAATAAAAAACATATACATGAAGAAATACAGAATATCAAATACAAAAATCAAACACTCGATACAAAAATTTCTGCACATAAAGGAAACATTCAATGATTTAGATTTCAAATATATAAACATAAATATTATGATGATGTATACCTCAGAAAAATTAATAATTTGCATTTCAATTAAACTTGTCATATAAGGTTCTAATTTCAAGATTACTAGAACAAGTTATTGAAAGGTTTTTAGTATTCCCTTTAGGAGAGAACTATAGACATTTGACATATCCTGAATCTGGAAGATTTTTTTTTAACGACATGCAACTGACGACGGTAGAATCATCAAATTTTTATCTATTTCGGACAATGTGTATTTTCCACCAACAAGTATGTGCTTGCTGGCGACTCATTCTAGGTAAATACATGCTTTGGAAAGTCTTTTCGCACTTTGTTAGGCCTTTGTTTGTGTGATTAGATATAGAATAACGGTAGTAAACAAAATATACATTATCTCTAACAAATTCCCTTCCTCTTCTTTCTGCGTTGAATTTAAAGATTTCTATTTGAAAATATCAACCTAACCGTTTTCCCCTTGGATTCCGACGTTGCGCTTATCTGTTCTATACACACACTGAAAACCACTGAATATGTAAAATGCAATTCCTGATATGAAAATAAGATTCAAATTTTAGCACAAGGAGATTTGACAGAAGCATTACAATCTGTAAATAGCCGTTTAAAATAAGATGTATACAAAATGAATGAAGCGCATACGCAAAGCACAGCTCCTTGCTAATCTTCGCTATGCGCAGATGAAACGGAAGCACAGATCTAGCGTTTTACGGCAGCGCAGATCGGATGTATTTTACGCATGCGCGGATCGAGGTTGGATTGGATTTAATTATTTCACCCTTTTTGATTTTGAAAACCGTCGATAAGTGCCCTAGCAGAATGATACAAATATCTCCAATAAGATTTTGTATTCTTGACTATAAATGTTCACCACACATGCAGACGCTTTAATTAAAGATTTAAACATAGACATGAATTCCGCGCATATAAGCAAAACACAGATACTGTACTTTGCGCATGCCGGACCGTGGATGAAAATAATTATTAAAATCGCAATTATCAAACCTCCTTTTCGATTTTGATTTTTTTCTCCCTTTTGCGTTTAATATACAAACCTTCTCGATAAATGCCTACAAAAATGGTACAAATATCTCCAATATCAGTTTACATTTCTCGAGTTTTAAGTGTTCACACATGACGCTTTCAGGGGACTTCATTTTGTACTTATGTTAGATAATAACAAGGCGCTTGTCAATGATTTCATAACACGTTGGAAATATGTTACGAAGGGAAAAAATACATGGGAGAAACGATCAAATACTAGATTTGGCGGTGGTATGGAGCCGAGGACCTTTGGGTCTCAGAGCCGGGTATCTTAACCACTGAACTAAAAGTCCCACAATGTCCGGATGTGGATATTGGCTAATATACACCAGAGTGATAAGATGGTGTAGCACGGTGTAAATTAGACATTTTCGCAAAGAATGTAATTACATACGAATATTTTCTTTCCTTTTTTCTTATAAAAGTGAGCAAGCAAGAGTGTATTTTAATTTAACGAAGTTTTTGATAAAATCTCTCACCGTTTTCAGAACCTGCTTGTGTCAGAAAGAAAAATTTTGATGACTTTCGAGCTATCACAATACTGTTTGGCTGTCTGAATATGATAACTCAAAAAATGATACGGTAGATGAGTGATATTTGGCACAGGTTCTAACTAGAATGCTAGGTATGCATGAAATTTTGGACCAAATCTGCAGTGGATTGATTGTTTGTCTCTAGACTTTTCGTACATAAAGTATGCAAGAAAAATATTGTAATCTGAAGAAAAAAAAAAATTGAGCTCGAAATTTTGACCGAATCTCCCACATTTAAATCTCCCTAGAAATCAGATTAAATAAACAGTTCAGGTTGCTTAATGTCTCTCTGTCTGTTTATCAGGTACGATATCTCAAATGCACAACAGGCAGAAATGGAATCCGAGTATTTGTTTTTTTTTATCTGCAGTGGATTCCACTAAAGAGAGCATCTCAAATAGCAGGGATGAGAACCTGCCGTATATTAAGCAGTGTCTTACTTCCTGGTGGGGACACAATAATGGTGGCCAGGGGTCGAGTTGCCTTCTGCTGATTGGTGTGGAACCCTGTCTGAGTGTTCGTCATGTGCCATTCATAATGAGGGCTAAATAGATGAGCATAGTGTCTACGATTAGTGTCGCGGCGGCCGGAATAAATTTCGGGTTTCCTCCGCGCACTACGGCTGGACAGGGGAGATGTCTCTTTATTATCTGCAGAATGGTAAAGATGTGTTTCCAAATTTTTTGTACAAAAATCTATCTTGGACTGAGAAGCTCTCAGTCGATCTGTCCATCTTTGAACATGCCAACACAATATCAAAAACAACACACTAGTCTGAATAAATGAAATTCAGAAATTTATGTGAATGTAGCATCAAAGTTGCAATTCAACTCAAAATTTTGAACCATTTTGATCAGTGGGGCCATCAAAATGCTCGATTATCTACACTATACTAGAAACTACCTGGTTATGTTAGTACACAATTCAAGGTAAGAACCTTTGATAGTTCAAGTATGTTCTATTCCCTCTTAAAAGATAATTTTGGTATGGTAATGAAATAAAGTTTTGCAATTTAATCAGCAAAGCTTGCGTGATACTTATCAAATGTTAACGATCTTTTAATTTTACTGAACAATTCCACCAGTAACTTCATGGATCAAAAATGTCTAGGTACAAGCTTAGCGTAAGTCAGTGAGTTCCGTATTTTCATGTTGTCCTTGGCTATGACAAATTAAAAAGCATAAGTACTCGAGAAACTCTTCGTAGTGCATTTTGCCTTATTATGTTTCACATTATTCGGGTCATTGACTCCTATTTCTGCACATAAAAGATAAAGATCGGTTTATAATTATGAGAAACAACATAATTTTACTGAACCAATTCCTGTGAACTTCATGGATCAAAAATCATCGTCCCAAGCTTAGCGCCAAGTCAGTGAGTTCCGTATTCATGTTGTCATGTGACTGCATGACTCAAATTAAAAAACATAATTACTCGAGAAACTCTTCATGTTTGTTTGCCCTTAAACTATGTGTTTCACATTATTCGGGTCGTGACTCCTTCTGCACATAAAGATGAATCGGTTTATAATTGTGAGAAACAACATAATTTTATGAACAATTCCCGGTCTTCATGGATCAAAAATGTCATTCTAGCTTAGCGTAAGTCTCAGTGTGTTCCGTGACATTCGTATTTGTCGTATGACTGAAACAAATTAAAGAAGCATAATTACTCGAGAAAACTCTTCATGATGCATTTTGCCCTTATTATAACTGCATTATTTCGGGTCATTGGCTCTATTTCTGCATAAAGATAAAGATCGGTTTATAATTGTAAGTAACAATTTATGAACAATTCCTGGTCTTCATGGATCAAAAATGTCATTATAGCTTAGCGTAAGTCAGTGAGTTCCGTATTCATGTTGTCATGTGACTATGACTCAATTAAACGCCATTATAGAAACTCTTCATTACATTTTGCCTTAGTATATTTCGTATTTCAGATCATTGACTCCTATTTCTGCACATAAAAGATAAAGATCGGTTTATAATTATGAGAAACAACATAATTTTATGAACAATTCCTGGTCTTCATGGATCAAAAATGTCATTCTAGCTTAGCGTAAGTCAGTGAGTTCCGTATTCATGTTGTCATGTGACTATGACTCAAATTAAAGCATAATTACTCGAGAAACTCTTCATGATGCATTTTGCCCTTATTATATTTCACATTATTCGGGTCATTGACTCCTATTTCTGCATAAAAGATAAAAGATCGTGGGTTTATAATTATGAGAAACAACTTGCCAATTTTATGAACAATTCACAGTCTTCATGGATCAAAAAATATCATTCTAAGCAGCGTAAGTCAGTAGGTTCCATATTCATGTTGTCATGTGACTATGACTCAGGTAAACATAATTACTCGAAACTCTTCGCGGTCATTTTGCCTTATTATGTTTCATTATTCGGGTCATTGACTCCTATTTCTGCACATAAAGATAAAGATCCCGGTTTATAATTATGAAACAACGCCAATTTTATAGGCAATTCCTGGTCTTCGTAATGTCATTCTAAACATTGGCGTAAGTCGGTGTGTTCCGTATTCATGTTGTCATCGCTGACTGGCTCAAATTAAGCATAATTACTCGAGAAACTCTTCGCGAGTGCATTTTGCCCTTATTATGTTTCACATTATGGTCATTGACTCTATTTCTGCATAAAAAGATAAAATCGGATTTTATAATTATAGCGAAAACAACATGGTACATGAACAATTCCTGGTCTTCATGGATCAAAATGTCATTCTAGCTTAGCGTAGGTATTGAGTTCCGTATTCATGTTGTCATGTGACTATGACTCAAATTAAAGCATAATTACTCGAGAAACTCTTCATGATGCATTTTGCCCTTATTATGTTTCACATTATTCGGGTCATTGACTCCTATTTCTGCACATAAAAAAAGATCAAGATCGGTTTATAATTACTTGAGAAACAACATAATAGACAATTCCTGGTCTTCATGGATCAAAAAAATGTACTCGTTGGCTTAGCGTAAGTCAGTGAGTTCCGTATTCATATTTGTCTGTGACTATGAAGCTCAGAATTAAGCATATATAATTACTCGAAAACTCTTACACTTATTCATTTTGCCCTTATTATGTTTCATTATTCGGGTCGTGACTCTATTTCTGCACATAAAAGATAAAGATCGGTTTATAATTATGAGAAACAACATAATTTTATGAACAATTCCTGGTCTTCATGGATCAAAAATGTCATTCTAGCTTAGCGTAAGTCAGTGTGTTCCGTATTCATGTTGTCATGTGACTATGACTCAAATTAAAGCATAATTACTCGAGAAACTCTTCATGATGCATTTTGCCCTTATTATGTTTCACATTATTCGGGTCGTGACTCCCTATTCTGCACATAAAAGATAAAGATCGGTTTTATAATTGCCAAGAAACAACATAATTTTATGAACAAATTCCACAGTCTTAATAAGATCAAAGAAATGTCATTAGCGTAAGTCAGTGAGTTCCGTATTCATGTTAAATAAATGAAGCTATGACTCAAATTAAAGCATAATTACTCGAGAAACTCTTCATGATGCATTTTGCCCTTATTATGTTTCACATTATTCGGGTCATTGACTCCTATTTCTGCACATAAAAGATAAAGATCGGTTTATAATTATGAGAAACAACATAATTTTATGAACAATTCCTGGTCTTCATGGATCAAAATAACTCATTCTAGCTTACAAGGAGGGTCGGCGGAAATTCAATTCGGGATGAAACTTGGCATATTAGTAGCATACCATTGAATTGACCACCCATCAATCTAAAAAAAAAAATGCAATGGCCAGCGAATTCGGAGGAAATGGCCTCTCAAACTTTAATTTTGCTTATATACCAGTAGCTTTTGTCAGAAATCAGAGCTCAGGTAAATAAGATGTCAGCGATGCTCAACACTTATCATTCAGGGTGCAGTTCGGTCCTGGCTGGGAGTTTTCCTTATTTTTATTTTTTTCAAAATTGTTATTCCAAATTAAATTAAAAATTTGAAAAATATTTTAAATCAAAACTTTAATTATTTTTTATACAGAAAATAACATCTATATGATACTTGAATTACAGATAAAATAATAATAAAAATAATATATAAACGGTAAAATATTACTAAATACATCTTTAATGGTGATAAATATTAACTATACTTAAAATTCTCATTTCTAAGTGCGTTGAAAGTTTTAATTATTGGTTTTATGACTACAAATTCTTCGTTCTTATTTTATCACAGAAACAGTAGAGAGCAGATGTATATTGAATACATATACAGATGGTCAATATTTTAATTCTGAATAAAAAATAGCAGAAGAGCAGCTGTTAATCTCAATAAATACATGGCAGATATTTAAAATTTCAATAATTGAAAAAGGGACCAATGGATAAATAGCTTTTCTCATTATCATTATGAAATTCTTCGACAGTGCTTTTACTTTAAACTTCTTTAGAAACCCTGAACAAACGAGGTTATTCACCTTGGATTTTTTTTAAGTGTTTCGCATTTAACTTTTTGATTAAATGGCATACAGAGTTAAGAAAATATTCTAAAGTGAAAATATCTTTGAATTATAATACTGCTAGTGTTGTCGGGTTGAAGATGGAGACCACACAAGGAATCACTATACAGTGAAGTGTCACAGTTGGGCTTAAAAAGATGCTGTTATTTACTCTATCAAGGTTTACTGGCTCAAAGTAATTTAATTTCATCAGAATCT
Organism: Araneus ventricosus; assembly: GCA_013235015.1. NCBI lineage: Eukaryota > Metazoa > Arthropoda > Arachnida > Araneae > Araneidae > Araneus > Araneus ventricosus. The sequence continues at coordinate 89,809 of BGPR01001123.1, forward strand.
TCCGGCTTCAATTTCTTATGGAAGCAGTGATCAGGTGAAGAAATTTCCAAAAATACTTTGGCCATCCTGGCTGAAAAAAATTATTGTGAGTGATGAAAGAACTTATTCATGAAAATGAAGGTATCAAGAAAGTTATTTTCTGCAAAATAATTAACGTTTTAATTTAAAATATTTTTTTAAATTTTAATTTAATTTAGGTCAATATTGAAAAAGCAGCTAGGACCGAACTGCGGACCTGGCGAATGTGGTAGTAATCGAAGTACTGCATGACATCTAAGCTATCAAGGCACTGGTTGCTTGTAAAGAGTTACTGTTATATAAGTTGTGCCCAAAGTTTGAGGGGCCATTTCCTCCGAATTGACTGTGCATTGCGTGCTTTTTTAGATGTCAGGTGAACGCACCCTAATGGTATGCTACTATTATGCAGTTTCATCACGAATTGAATTTCCCAAGTCGTGACCTCTCCTTGTTAGCATGCGGTGGTGAGTTCCGTATTCATGTTGTCATGTGACTATGACTCAAATTAAAGCATAATTACTCGAGAAACTCTTCATGATGCATTTTGCCCTTATTATGTTTCACATTATTAAGATGATGACTCTATTTCTGCACATAAAAGATAAAGATCGATCTGGTTTACTGTTATGAGAAACAACATGGTACATGAACAATTCCTGGTCTTCATGGATCAAAAATGTCATTCCCAAGCAGCGTAAGTCGAGTGAGTTCCGTATTCATATATTTGTCTGTGTGACTATGACTGAAATTAAAGCATAGTTATAAAACTCTTCGTATTTGTTCTGCTTACCCATGCTATCCACATCCATTCGAGTCGTGACTTTATTTATACAGAAAAAAAAAATAAAGATGGTTTATAATTATGAGATCTGCCCCAAAACAACATTTGTGTAACTTTAAAATGAGGCATTAATCGAACGAATCAAATCTAATCATCACTCATAAAGATTTATTCTTTTCGTATTCTGCACATCAAAGAGAAAAAATTCGCAATTAGAATGAATATCGATGCAGCTGTTATTTGGGTCAGTCACTGTGAATTCTGCAATGCATAACTAAGATAAGTGCCTGAAAATCACGATATCTGTTCAAAAAATAATCCTTGTGACTTAGCAGCATGTATGAGCCTTAATCAGGGAAGAAGTAAAATCAATCGTCACAAAAAAAAGATATTTTTTAAAATCTAGATAATCAATATTTCGTAAGCATCATACAATAAAACTACTAGAACTATAGATTAATTTACCTCAAAGTTAACTCCAACTAGATATTTTCATTGAGAAAACGTCGAATAAAGTTCACTGTTGCTTTGATCAGAAGGTACGACAAAAAAAAAACTGTTTTTCCAGATTTGTTATTGATAAGAAATGAATTCTGGCTGATAATTGAGGAAAATACTTATGCATTGGATTACTTCATCTAATGTCTTCCACAGTAGTCTGTAGTTCAGTTTCAAAAATTATTAACAGTTTAAGAAACAAACAAATCATATTTTAAAATCAAGATTGGATTATAAATAAAAATTATGATGGACAAAAAAAAGTTACCAATTTTGAGAAAAATCATTTAATATAAAAAACTGGAAAGGAATTTTTTAATTTAAATGTTACACTGAACGTATAATAATATTTTTAAAATTTCTTCGCTTATATTTACAAAAAAAAACTATATGTAAATAACTGATGCGCAAACAAGCTAGAATGGACAATAAACTAGAGAAACGCAAGCTAGAGGAATGGACAATAAAACTAGAAGGCAAGCTAGAAATGGACAATAAACTAGAGAAACGCAAGCTAGAGGAATGGACAATAAAACTAGAAAGGCAAGCTAGAAAATGGATAAACTAGAAGAAACACCAACTAGAGGAATGGACAATAAACTAGAAAGGCAAGCTAGGGAATGGACAATAAACCAGAAGCGCAAGCTAGAGATGGTCAATAAACTAGAGAAAGGAGCAAGAGCTAAGAGAAATGGATAAACCAGAAGAGAGAAACGCAGGTAAGAAGGAATGGACAACAAGCAGGAAAACCTGACGAGTGAAATACAAACTAAATACAAGCTGACAGGGGTTCTCAAACTTTTTTTCCCTCGCGTACCCTTGATTAGTCTTCCTGGCGTATCCCCTACCGTCATACCCACAATAATCAGTCTATACAAAGAATTTTTTATCAATAAACAATACATGAA
>BGPR01001123.1:108423-127034 GCA_013235015.1 Araneus ventricosus
CTAACAATGTGGTGTTGTTAAATCTTATTTAATCAATCACTCAGGATGATAACAATCCATAAACACATAGCGACATGTTTTAAGAATGGTTGGATCGTTTTTCTTGAAGATTAGCATACATGGCAAAGACTTGTATAAGATTTGGTACATAAGTTACCTATTGTTCAGCTAAAAATAATGCTAAATGAATACTGAATCCCATGTGGATTAGACGAGAATGAATCATTAAAATGCATTTGACAAATGTACCAATTAGTATGAAAACCGGAAAATCTGGATCATGTCCCACAACGATTTTGATTGAACTTTATGAACATGTATCCGAATGGTCGACTAAAACAATGGGAAGGGTAAATTTGTAAATTATTTCATTACAATATAAATAATAATCTCTTATAAGAAAATAATACAAATAAATCAGAATGTTACGTATATTTCTTTGTATCTATCTAGGGTTGCCATACGTCCCGTATATACGGGACTGTCACCGTATTTCACTACTCAGTCCCATATTAATATTTGTCCCATTTTTTCCCGTTTTCTTCCTAAACTATGTGTAAGACACCGGTCGCGGAGGTACAGCGACTATTGAAACCCTAAAGATTATTTACAGAAAAATAATACCAACCAAAACTGCGAAGCAACTATGAAATGGAATATGGAAGAGAAATGGCTGAAGTTTTTTGGCAGATGCAAAGTATAATGATCAGAAATCATGTCTAAAAAAGCTATGCGAATAGGTATTTGTCATTCCAGCCCACAATGCAAATGTGGGGAGAATACTTTACCTAATGTCAACTCAATAGTAGGACGGAAGAAGCAGGTTGCCAGTGGTTGCCAAAATAATACCAACTAAAACTGCGGAGCAACTATGAAATGGAGCATGGAAGAGAAATGGCTGAATTTTTTTCGCAGATTCAAAGTATAATGGTCAGAAGTCATGTCTAAAAAAGCTATGCGAATAGGTATTTGTCATTCCAGCCCAGAATGCGAATGTGGGGAGAATATTTTCCCTAATGTCAACTCAATGGTCGGGCGGAAGAAGCAGGTTACCAGTGGAGACAACTGAAGCAATTTTGATTTGTCATTATAATCTTAACTCCTTCCATACGATTTTATTTAACCTCCTAATTAGATGCCACCACCCATTTGGGATATTTTTTATTATTTCAATGAATTTAAGATGATAAAGAGTAGTTGAGATATTTAAGCGTATCCAGGTGATTTTTGTTTTTAAAATTAATTGTTACGTTGACTTATATACGGATTTAAATAGCAAAAATCCTGTAATTCGATGCACGTGTCAGACATGTCATTGTATGTTAAGGGGTTAAAATGACTTTCGCCCAATTTTATAACTATGGGAATTAATAAAACGATATAATTGAGATAGTAAAATCAACTTTAAAATATGACTAGGCTAAAAAGGATAAGCATAGAATCTTTTGTTAGATTGCTTAATCTTTATTGATTTTCTTATCAGAGTAAAATAAACCATTATCTACCCACTTTTTTCATGTTCCATTTATTTACACTTAAACGTCCCGTATCAATGCTTGGCAATTATGGCAACTCTATATCTAACACAAGAGTTTGATAAGAAATCGATAATGTAATACCAGGTATTCTGCTTGTAAAAAAATCTTACTCAAATAATTTGCTGAATGAAATTTGTTACTAGAAAACAAAATGTTATCAGTTGACTTAATAAAAACTGAAACAACACTGACAGTTTTATTCGCAATCATTCTAATCGCCCTTTTTAATTCTTACAGCTTCAATAGGAATCCCTCTCTCAGATTTACATCTGGAAAGCAACAATGAGTCTCAGAGATTTCAGCAACATTCCAGTCATGCGAAAACCTGATGGAGCTCCTGGATTTTATTTCAACAAATTAGAGAGGCTAATTGAGGAGAAGTATAACACAAAATTCAGTAAGTTCATTCAAACACGTTAAAGATACTGTTAAATAAAATATCACATTTGTGACGCAGTAAGTTTAGTGATATTTTAAAGATAAATGCGCAGGTATTATGCACATTACCCAGATAGCAATTTTAGTTTGCAGCAAGCTTGCAACAAATTTGACATGACAAGAGTGCAAGCTTGCAACAAGTTTGAAACAAGTTAACGCAAGCTTCGAAGTCACCATGGGACGAACTTGCAGCAAGCTTGCCGCGCCAAACTCATTGCAAATTATAGCAAAAACGGAGTACGAACACAACCCGGATTAGAACTCGGGACCAACCGGTTCGGAAGTTGACGCGCTAACCACTCGGCCAGTTAAACTCTGAGAGGCGAAGATAGATTTTGCTAATACATCGTTCGATTCGATTCGTATACGATTTATTTTAAACTGTTTTCTTGATTTCATTAATTTTTTGAGTTGAGAATATGAATTGAAGTCAAAGAGAGAGAGAGAGATCGGTTTTCGCTAATAACTACGTTTTGCTAGTAGAATAAATTATGAAATTAGAGTTTAAAAGTAATTACTTTAAAATGGGACAAAATGTATAAGTTTATTTTTCAACAAACATTGACTGTTTTTTCGGTTTAATTTTGTTTATAAACGTTAAAATTTCAACATTCAGAAAAAGGTGATATAGTTTTCTTTAAAGTGCGAGTGCTATATTTAGTAAAAAGATGGAAAATGTTTCAAAAAATTTTTTAATAAAAAAGTTAGTTTTTTTTGCAAATAATCATTGATTTATTGAATTAATAAAAAGAAGGACGGTCTAGGAGATGCTGTTAAAAATCGGATGTTTTTTTTAAAACAGAGACAAAGATAATTATCTCTTTATGCTATCTTTGCATCAAGCTTGTTCTGCAAACTTACAGCTAGCTTGCAATGCAAAGGAGGTGGCGCTATTTGTCACGGCGAACTTGTGGCAAGTTCGCTTCAAGTTTGACGTGTCAAATGTGCTATGACAAGGTGATATCAAGTCAAAATCAAACTTGCTGCCAACTTACGTGCTATCTGGGTACTAATATAATATCCCAGATCACTCGGTAACGCTCTGATGTCACCTACAATAAAACTCGCACCATAGCAACAGCACTGTTTGAGAACCTAAATTTCAGCAATTTTCAATTTAAAAGAGTAATTGTCGTTCTAATTTCAAATTTAATAGCTATAAAATTGTGAAATAAAATCTCCTATCGAATGATATAAAATTTATCTCGCTATGATCAATAGTTCCCGAGAAATTTTAAATTATATTAATCCTATATTTCAAATTAATTTCCGTTTTTTAATAGAAAGTAGTAAATTACGTCAGTGGTATATCATGCGCGTGGTATAGTTTCGACGCCACGATGCTCGATGGATTTCACGGATGGACCTCACGATGGATTTTTTGGATGCCACGGTGATTTTTTGAATAAAGAAATATGTAAATAAAAAAATTCCTGTCATAAAACATATGTTTATTTAATTTGTTTTCAATTAATGTTTTCACTCATTTCTCTCGCATATATATCTAATTAAACACGTCAAATTTGACAGGAAATCTCTCGAATGAAGAGGCAATTTGCACCCGTCGGACCATGACGGGTGATTTTCTAGTAAATCATATTATTCATATACCCAAGAAATGTTAACGAATGCAACCGGACTTTGATGAGATGTAACCATTACAGGCACATTAAAGTTGTGACTTTTGAACTCGTTGTTCCTTGAAGAGGATTTCACGGTGAATCATTATTTACTGTTCAACGTCACTTTTTCATTCGTTAAAAGCTCCAAATAAAGAAGAAAAATATGAGGAACGGTTTAGTTCAGTCTAATCTGTACCATGACGTTTTAAGGACAAAACTAAGTCAAACTTAAGAGTGGAATTTTTTGAAATTTTGGAAGTGGAACTTTCAGGAATTCCGCTGCATTCTTTATTGCATTGTTTTAATCGATTTAATGTCAGTGAAAATGGAGAAATACACAAAATTTCTTCTTTTAAAATATAACTTGAAATTTCTTTTTTTTTCATTCCCTGTTAATGCATGTAACACTCTAAGCCAGTGTGTTTGAACGTGATTATTTATAATTTATTTATTTATAATTAATTCTCATTCTCAGATCTAAAAGAATTAACTTTTAAGGTATCCGACTGTGTTCGGAGACATTTTTTTGAAAAATAACTTATATATATTTTTTAATGTTATTTTTAAACTGCATATATTTTAAAGCTATGGAAATATTGTAAAATTAGGCTTTCAAAATAATGTTTTTTACAAAAAACTGAGAAATTTGAAGAAAAATGACTAAAATATTTGCCTTACGCTAACAGCCATAGACAAAATTATATTCTAAATATACATAAATCCTTGTAGGAGTACATTTTTATGACAGTTATCTGTGTTATGCTCTAAAATATTTCTTGTACTTCAAAATAGTTTTGAGATATAGCTGCACATAGTTACTAAATTGGTAATTTTTCATAAAAAATACTTTTCGTTTATATTTAAGCACTTAAAAATAATACTTTATTTTAAAATTGAACTTGGTTTTTAGAGGAAAACATCAAGCATATTAAAGAAAACAATCTCAGAAAATTTCATATCGATACTTGAATAACTTTTTGAGAAATCATTGTTACGGTCGACAGTTTTCCTCAAAAATATCATTTCTCAGAAAACACATTTAAAGTTTTTATGCAACATAAAGTAATGCTTACAGTTCGGTAATAAAACAGCTGTAACTCTATTTGTAATTCACGTAGAGTAAAAAGTGAGACAGTTTTAGAAAAATGATTAAACAGGCTACAAAATTAAGTCATAAAAATTTTGTTGATACTTTCATCAGAAACGACGATTTTAAACCAGTCGGATACCTTAAGTGTTTTCTCCCCCTATCTTCGCATGAGAGGGTGGGAGCAATGTGTGCAAAGTAGAACAATTTTTACTTGGAAATTTCATATTTGGCATGAAAATTCTTTGCAAAATTTCAAGATGAAACTTATTTTGCCAATTATTTTTCCAATGTATCCTTATTAATTCAGATCGAATAGAAGCGAATGCCAACTGGCATATACCACAGATCCAAAACATCAGGTAGTTATGTATTTGATTTTTCGTGAAAGAGATCAGTGGTGATAATTCTTACACCCAATTAATTTAATAATCTGAAGATTCACAAAAACTTTAGTTTTAATTAACTTTTATATTATGAAAACTTATTTCTCCTTCTTTTAACAGATAACTATTGGGAGTTTCACAAATGGACAACTGATCATCTAGCTGAATTCTGGTCCGAATTTTGGGATTTTGTTGGGATAGTGCATTCGAAAAGATTTGATGAGGTCAGAGCAAGAAGTAAATGTCTTTGATTTCTGAAGGAATCAGAGTAATTAATTAGATAAGAAACTTAAGAATAAATATGTATAACAAGTAGTATTTTTTGCATTTGAAAGATGAATACGAAATCTTCTTTCTGCTGTTAAAATTCTGAAGTTCTTACATTCCAAAAATTGTAACGAGAACAGATCAAGAAGAATTTTTGGCGTTCTAAATGAATGAGAGCTATTAATTAAGTATAAATAAATCAAACACAAATGTAGATAATTAATAGCATTTTTTAAGTTTGATATAAAAAAGAAGAATTAGAATTCTTTCTGTTGACTGAATTTTCAAGATAATTTATTCCAATCTATTTAATTACAACAGACTAAGAAGAAAATATCTTTGGTTCCTGAAAGAATTACAACTGTTATTTATACAAAAAATTCACTTCAAATTTGGATAACTTATAGCATTTTTATGTTTGGTATAAAAAAGAATATAAAATCTTCTATCAGTGAACTATGGTGTATACTTATCTTTCTATGAAGAGGAAATCACTTTGTAAATTTTTAAATGTAAAGATAATTACATTACACCACCTCCATACACGTGTTTAGAGCCATTTGGCACCTTGAATGCAAAGGTAATAGAAAAAATTTGAAGTAATTGCTTAATTGAAGTGTCGTGTTTCTTTTCAGGTGATTGATTGTAGTGTTCCCATGTCTGATTTTCCAGAATGGTTCAAAGGGGCTAAGCTTAACTATGCAGAAAATCTTCTGAAATTCAGAGATAATCGTACAGCTATAATAGAAGCAGGTATTAATAATTTTTTACAAGTTCTCATTACGAGCATTACTTTCAGCAAACTTAGAATGTGCAAACTTTATGAACGATTTGATTTGGACTCATAATATGCAACTACAAAAACAACTGACGGTTTTTTACAACAAAAGTAACAACAAAATGAAAAAAAATAACTCACATGATAAGAAAAATGATTCGATATGACAAACAGAAAACAAAACAAGCAAGGCAAGCAATATAGGTTCAAGAACTATTTTTCTTCTTAGAATAAAATTTATTAATTCATTTTTCTGCTTTTATCTCTATGAATATAAATTTAATTAAATATCGTCTGCGTTTTATCAGAATTCAGAAAATAGATATTATACAATAGCAGATCCAAAAAAGAGTTAAATAGTTATTTAAAATACTTTTATAAAAAAAGAGTTAAATTTAATTCTAGACTTTTTATAACCGACAGAGACTTCGAATTAATCGTCCAATAAATTATCTTAATTATTTACGCAAAATTGCAAATAAATGTCCTGGGTAATCGATATATACAAAGTACAATTAAATTTTCTGGGGCGTTTATTCTGTTGATGATATCCAACACTTAACCGTGCAGAAATCTTCTGAAGTTCAGAGAAAATCGTACACCTGTAGTAAAAGATTAACAATTTTGTACAAGTTCTCATTAAGAGGATTCATTAATATTTTACACTTTTAATTTATAATGAATTTTTATCTTTTTTAGGGGAGGATAAAGATCCCAGATACATTACATTCGCTGAAATGTATGAAGAATCTAGACTGTACGCTGCTGCATTCAGGAAATTTGGGATTAAAAAAGGAGATGTTGTTGCTTGTAAGTTTCCTGAAGGTTACGAAAAGTTAAAATAAAAAAGTAATTCTACTTTAAAATGCCCAAAATGTTTGATATATAAATATATACGAAGGAGATTTTGCGATGCATTATAATTACTTAAGTTGTTTCATAATTATGTTTGACGTTGAGATATTCTTGGCATTTTCCTAAGTGTTAATTTACAAAATAATCAGTGTTTTGAAAATTTTTTAAATATATTAATCTTACTTGCATTTTAAGACCTTTCAGATATTTTTAATTCGAAAATTTTCCCAATTGCTATAGAATTCTACGGTCAAAGTATTAGTGAAAGATAAACTTCAATCAGATGTATTCTGCGATGTTATCATCACATGCATGTTAATGATTATTTTTCTTTAACATGTCCCTGAAAGTTTTAAGAATGTGATGCACTTCCAAAATAGTAATTTAATATAAGAAATAATTTTAATTGAACTGAATGTTTTGGTGTTTAAGAAAATAAGACGTCTGATTGAAATTAACAGCAGAGTGTATTATATAAAATTATAAATGTTTTAAAAATTTTTGAATACTTAAGAAATGAACAATTTTAGCTTCATTAATTTTAAACAACCTCATTTTAAGTCAGGTATAGAAATAAGAACGACGTGTTAACTGAATTATAAAGTGTCATTCCTGTTTTGAAATAAATTAGCATGATGTCTGAGACATTATTTTTCCCTGTTTTCCTTAATCAATACAATCTTTCAAATTTGATATTTTGCAAACATTTCAAATTTTGCATGAAAGATTTTTTTAGATACAATTTCGCACTTATCACTTTAAACTGAAAATACTTCAATTGCATGTTAAAACTCTAAAATTCCATAAAAGATTTCTTAACAGAAACTATAATTGATAATCAAATCTTAAATAAACGAATAATAGAAAAACAAAAAAGTTAACAAAAAAACAACAAATTTTTTTGTTGTTTAATTCTATAGTGATTTGTTGCTTAACTGTAGGAAAATTTTGTTGATACAATCACTGGATGCTGCTGCGTTGGGCGCGCAAAAAGGTGTATTGTTATCATTATTGTTTACTTCTTCTGTTTCTTCTATATATTTTTTCTTTTGTCTTTGTAATTTTTTTGTTTTTCTATTATTTGTATTTGTATTTTATTAGAAGTTGCTGTATATGCGCCATTCTGTATAATGCAAAGAGTTTTAATTAATTTTTAATATCTTTTGTTAAATTTTATCAATTGTAACTGTTGAATTCTTGAAACTCTCTATGGTTATCACGATGATTCTGAGATATAACATAACACCACTCCATGACCCTGCAACTATAACCATATGGTTATTTAAGCAGTGACGTGGTCATGAAGTGGAAGAGAAATCACAACACCCGAAGGGGTGACCTCTCTTAAAACTTGACATTTCTCTATACCGCTGCCTAATTAAAAACGCATCAAGTCCTCAAACATTTACAGGAGCAAAGGAAGGATTGCTATTGTGCTATACATTAAAAAAAATTTAGGAAACATGGGAAAATAAAACCTTGAAAAACACAATATTACACAGTTATACATGAAATAGCTAGAAAATAATAAAAACAAAAATGCAATGGAAAGACTATACGAAAAAAAATACATTAAAAAAAACAGAAAATGAAAGGAAAAAGATGAAAAACAAATTAATACAGTAATAAAAATAACATAAAAATGTACACAAGAACAGAGAGATGGGCCGCACAATATTTTAAAAAGTTTGATTTTGAAGAGGAGTTGGTTGATGGAACTCTATTTGAAGGAGAAACACGGAGGATCTTGGAAGAAAGTCCTGAAAGAACGACAAAGCTGTTCTGAGTTCACTAGGGAATGACGGGCTGAAGAGGAGGCGAAGTTGAACTGGTGAAACGGGACTTTCCATCTCCAAAGGAAAGGGTGGAGTGATGAAGACGCATGAAGGAAAGTTGAAGTTTGGTTGGATTTAATTTCCCTCATCGCTGGAGGAAGAGGTTGTTCGGTTGCTGAAGTTGCTAATTAATAAAATGTTGGCCAAGAATGTGATTCTGAGATAGATACTTTATGAAAAAAACTACCAAGTGTGTAAAACATTATTAAACTAGTAGATAAAAATATCGCGCATCTGGTTTTAAAAAGTTGCAACAAACCACAGTGTATTGCGATTGCATGTTAAGCAATGCTAAGACAAGTGCGATTGACGATGTTTCTGATATCGCTATTTTAGGAAAACATATAAATGTTTAAGATAATTTAAATTAATAAATAAGAAACTGTTTAAAATCTTTAATCAATCATCTGATTATCAAATGGCACATAATGGTGTGATTATCTTTTAAATTTTTTTTCATTCATTTGAATCGTTTTAGGGAATGACATTCGATCGCGGATACCTTAATATATCGCAGATACTGAGACTTAATATCTTTCATTTCCTATTTCTTCTTTTCATTTCACTTGATTTCAGATTGAAGACAAACTAATATAAAGAACCAGAACAACCCACTAATACAATAAAACTTCGATTAATCGTCAGTTTCTGTCATCCGTCATCGTCAAATTAATGTAGGTTTATTGTATTACAAATACATTTCTGTACATTACTGCTCTTATATTGAAGTTCATATCGATCGTTTTATAAAATTAAATACAACATGCAATTATTATTCACTTTTAAAGAATTTTATTTTTATTTTCCATCAGTAAATTACATTCGTTTGAATATATATTAAGAATCTGTTGTCCGTTTATTCGGTTAGCCGTAACAGGCCTGGTCCGTCTATTTCAATTTTAGCCTATAAAATAGAGCATTTTTTGCTGATTCCGGCAATGTATAATATGCCGAAAGGCATTAAATTGAAATTTAAAAATACAAACAATTATAAACAAAGGGTTGTCTGTAAATTTGTTTTTTCAGTTTTCTCAAAACATGTTTTTTCCAAATTTAGGTACGCATAGAAAAAATTCTTTTCATTGTATATGTAGGAATTTTATATTATAAATTTATAACCATTATGCACCTGTTAAACATTGTTTTATACATTTCTGAGCAGTAATATAATTTTAAGGCGATATTTAAAAAATATATATCGAGTATTCTTCAGATTTTCTAGCTATATGATATTCTATTTTTTTTAAATTTATTTCGAATGTATTATAATGAAAATAAGTTCACTGTAATTATTAAACTTTCCTTCACGTATTATGCTAATTTTGGAGTAATTTTAGGCACAATTGTTTTTCCTCAGCTTACCAATGTGAAGCTTTGTGTTTGCTATACGCTCTATCCGAGCACATTTTTGAATTGCTATTAAAAAACAAATGCTCTAAGATACAAGTAGTTTTAAGCTATTTTGTAATGAAAACATCGCATTTTTTTCTATATGCACACTATTTTAGTTGAAATATAATTTTTACTTGGAAAAAAAACCCTTCATTTGTAACTGAAATTTCGACAGTTTTCGTTGTCGAGAACGTCCCAGTTCTAAGTTAAGGTATCCGAACACGTCGAAAAGTCGATTTTCGACCAAAATTCCAGTTTTTTAATTTTTGATGTTTTCGATAGTTCATTCATTTACCTTTCTAAAACACATTTACTTTTGTCGGTACGTTAATTAGAAGATGAGATATTAATTGTTTTATAACAAACCGAAAACCGGAAGTGGGCGTTTAATTAACCGAAAGTTGTCATTTAATGGGACAGAAACCTGTCAAAAATTCTTTTAAACTTCATTTTTTCAAGTTAATATGATGTCAGTATATTTTTAGGAAATTTTTTTAAAGTTTAGATACTTAATTTGAGTGCGTGGAAAAACTAAAATTTGATTTTTCTCAAAATTAGATTTTATGCATATTTTTCAAACTTCAAACATGATAACTCAAGATATTATCATTCGATTGTTCTGAAATTTTGTGAACACTTTCTTCAAATGTGTCTCTTGTGAATGTACTAGAATAATGTATATTGTAACAATACTTTTTAATTATGGTCTTTTATTTGAAAAATGACATAGAAAATTTGCTGAAAATCTTATAATGATTGTTCGATTAGCTATAAAATTTTTATTTATCCAAAGAATGTTAAGAGTCTAGTGCAAGCACTAGTCCACAGTATGTAATTTATTTTAGTGTAATTTATTTTAGTGTTAGTTTTATTTGAATTATTACAAAAGTTTGACCTGTAGCATGTTTGAAGTTTTTGGGAATTTCCTCTAAAAAGCAGCAGAAATCGAAGATTTTTGCAAATTTGTAATAATTTATACTCAAAACTCATACTCTAATATTAATCTTCATTAATACGAATCTAAAAAACATATTTTGGTGTTTCTATTTCATAATTTAAAAAAAAAGTGCTCCGAACGTGTTCGGATACCTTAAATGAAGTTTCACTGAAATACTTAAATTTTCAGGTTATGTATCTAATAGACCAGAGGCACTTTTCGCAATGCACGCAACGACAAGTATTGGAGCAATTTGGACGGGAGCGTTACCACTTTTCGGAGCACAGGTAAATAAAGGAATGAAGCCTTCAACTTTTTAATATAAATAAATTTAACCCGGAAGGGTGTGTGGGGTCATTTTATGACCCCAAGCCCTTGGCAAACTCCGATTCCTAGAAAAATAGCTTCCTATTTATTTCCTTCTTATCACTAGCTGAGTTAGTCACCCCCTGCCTTTTCTGAGTATTTAGAAAGCATTTCCGGAATTTTTCTCCCCTAATACACGTTTTGTCAGTTACTGGGGTTATGGAATGACCCCGCGCGTCCTTCCGTTTGTTCCACTGACCAGTTATTTCACGCGGCTTATAACGTCAGTTCGTTGCTGTCCTTTCCGAATCAAAGTATTTACCTACTGCTCACAATCCCGACTCCATTTGAAAAAGAAATGGAGCGTTTGCGTAAACTTTTTGTTGAAGTTGAAACGGATGAAGATTCAGACTTTGACAATGAAGAAAATGGACCTGAGGATATTTTAGAAGAGAATTTTTAGATCATGAAAGTTTCAGCGATCACGATACGAAATCGGAAGAGGACGGGGATTCTGGAAATGAAGAAGTGAATAACTTAATCAAAAGATGGCGTATAGTGGAGGAAAACAAAATTTAGGCAACAGTTGTAGTCGTTGTCATAATATTGGGTCGCGCTTACCTGGAACTAGAGGGCCACTGAAAGATGGGGTGAAGAGTTAGGAGTTATTCATCCATGATAACACGATCAAGTTAATTGCAGAGTTCACAAATATATTTATCGAGAAATCTGCACCAAACTTTTCACGTGAAAGAGACACGAAAAACGGACCCTCTAGAAATCCTTGCTTTATAAAGGGATAATAATGGAGTAGATTTTATTTATGTTAAGCACTGCATTCTTAATGTCTAAAAGTCAAAACCGTTATTTTTCCAAATAAAAATGTAATGTTTTTAACAGAGCAGGGTTGACTTTCAGTTTGGGATCATTCTATGACCCCCCGCACGTCTAAACGTTCACTAAGGAGGCTCGCGTTCTCTCGTGTTAAGCAATAACACCGCGTTTGTAAGATTTTTCAATCCTTTCTAGAGAATTTGAAATGTCACAAGTATTTTGTTAAAAAATTAAAATCGAATTGATTCGTGATTAAAAATTATCTCTACGGCTACTTAAATTTTTTTAATAAGTCGCACGTTTTACTTTTTACCTTTACAGGCTGTCCTATATCGCATGAAACAAGTCAACCCAAGGATCTTGCTAACCATCGACAGGTTTCCCAATGACAGAGAAGAAATAGATATGCTTCCGAAAGTCAAAGAAGTTGTTAACAGTAAGATAATAAAATTTCGCATGCATTATCATTGATTACAGATACATATTATCAGAACTATGTAGATGGTTATGTAGATTATATAGCAATAGAAAATAAGGCATCCAGGATGATTCAAAATTTAGCTAACAAATTGTTAGGGGAAAATGGGAAACCCCCAAAACAAGCCAGAATGACAGAACGCCACCCCATGCCCCCTAGGTCTGATCCCAGATAACAAAGAAGGTTCCGTAAAGGTTGCCATTTCACTTTCCATAGGCTGTCCGCGAAAGCATTTCCGCGCAAACAGTTTCGGAAACCATTGCCGAAAGCTTTATATAGGAAAGCTTTTTATGAACTACCTCACCGACAAGGTTTGTACGACAAGTCCGCAAAAGCATTTCCGCTCAAACCGTTTCGGAAACCATTCCCGTAAAAATTGACGTAGGAAAGCCTTTTATAAACCACCTGTCCCATCATTTGTAGCCCGTCCGGTATAGTGGCTATTGTGTTTGCCTTCGAACGCGAGTTCGATCCCCGGCTCGGAGGAATGTGAAGTGTTATCAGAATCTACTATGAAATCGCATAAGATCAATTAAAAATTAGATTAATGAAATTAATAATTAAGCTTTGATTAACTAACATTCCTAACTGAGCTACTTAATTGACATTCTAGATAAATCTAAGTTAGACATAGCTGACGTCAGAAGAAGAGGAATAAAAAAGAGTTAGAAAAAGCTGACGTCAGAAGAAGAGGAATGAAAAAGGAGGCTGTATTCTTCTGTAGGAGTACGGCTTCGGAAGGGGGTTCTATTTTTTCCGACAAAGGAGGGCTCTTAACAACCTATTGAAAGGCCTGAAACAAGCTTGTAATAAAAGCTTGGGGAAATCTTACTAAAAACCTTACACAAAAACCTTGTTTCTTGTTGATTAGCGAACCTTTCCGCTACCTTGCCGAAAGGTTTAACCCTTGTCATGGAAACCTTTGTGACAGCCTTTTACCCTTGCCAACGACAAGGTTTCCAGAACCTTTTAGACAAGCTTTCTTTGCTATCTGGGATGCCATTACGGCACCGGAACCGGTTTAATGGACATGGAACAGCCAGAATGACATGAGAACGTGTGGCCGGGAACGCCCAACGGATGATCTCGAAAATACACTATGATGCTGAAGTGATAAGGCAATAACTGTTGAAACTCTTTTTATTTGTAGATACTTTATACTTGAACAGTACGCGCATACGTCCAGTTTCACAACTGCTCAAAATTCTTATCATGCACAATTATACCAAGGCCTTCTGGAGCAGTGGTGTGCAAACCGTGGGTCGCGACTCCTTTGGGGGTCACGAAAACATTTTTGTGGGTCGCTAAATTCAAAGAAAATTATTTAATAATAAAAAAAATATAAGGCATTTCTCGTCGCCAAAAACTTTACACAAAGTGAGGGGGTCGGAAATGTAAAAAATTTGCGCCGCACTGTTTTAGAGAGAGCAATACAAAAACCAGTTAGAATGGATGCTCGTTGCGGCGGCCCCGGCTGTACATGCTTCACAATAGGGTGGCACTGGGGTTGGAGATGAAATTTTCTTCAATTCTTCATCAGTTTCATTAACCTTTCGATATTACCCGACATTTGCAATGATGATGGAGATTCTTGAGATGACGTCAATATGTAGAAAGTTGGCATGTATTGCTGTCACATAGCCGTAGTACGTTACTAACATTTCAACCACAAACATTTGCTTCAAGAAAGATTGTGTAATAAACATAATCATTCGTTCTTCAATGCTCAGAATGAAAAGGAAATGAAGGATAGGACTCAATTATGTACAGGAACCCTTCTCCGTCTTATGGATTTCTGGTTCACTACTGGAAATTGTAGTCTCGGGAAAAAAAGGAACCACTTAGCTTTATTCTACCATCGTTCATCGGAATTAAAACAAAAGGTAACAAATTTCATGAAATAAAGTCTGCTAAACGATTCCATATCTAAAAATTTCATAAGGGGTCGTCTTCATATTTATAATTGCACTAACTTCAAACTTTCTAATAGCAACACCCATTTTTGACGAAATAAATAAATTCCTCATCAAAAAATACCCCAAGATATCAATTTTGGTTAATTGACCATTCATTAAAAGATCGGAAGATAGTCGACATTTTGAGTTCGTGGTATAAAAGGGGCTGTCTCGATATTTAGATAGTGAAGCTCGCTTCTTGCGTCTCTATCGATACGGGACCGTCCCATACGTCCCTTTAAGCAAAAGACGATAGCCGTTCGAAACGTTCGAATGTCACTCTGAAATTTCCACCCCCTTTCGTTAAGTGTGATTTATTTCACACCAGCGGCACGTGCTTTCTTCTTTAGAGTGGCTCCCTTTATTTCAATTGCCTTAGGAATCAGAAGGTTAAATGTCAGTGGTAGAATTTAAATGTATTTCGCACTTTAAACGTCATCTTAAAAGTTACAATGTATTTTTTTACAATCGATAAATACCAGATTTTTTACTAAATTATGCAAAAATGAAATTTTCTCCAAAATATATGATTTTGATTCATATGTATTACTTTACTAAATGAAAGAAAGTTGTTACCTTTTTTAAATATAACGACGCCCCCCCCTTGTACAGAGAAAATTGAAAATTTAACGTAACTTAAAAATTACTTTTTCGAAAAAGCTGAAATTTTGCATGGGCTTATTAAATAGCCTTCTGCATCGGTTACTGTTAAAATTTGGGGTTGTTGCCACTCAAAAATTATTTTAAATCAAATTTAATAAAATATTTCCTGTGCTCAAAATTATTTTAAAATCAAAAGTATATGTGCAGAATGTGTATACTTTTTCATACTATTACATCAAGAAAGTTCTAGGTCAATAACTCTATTATATCTCAAGATATCGAATTTCAAAATTTTACTTTAACATTAGAGACTTAAAATTTTATTTGCTTATAATTTCGAAACAAATGGAACTAGAATGATGCAATTTGGTATCCAAGCATTACTTTTGAGGCAGTTTCGAAATTCATTGAAAAAATATGTTTTGCCGTTCGAAATTTTGAAGTTAATGCAATTATAATTATGTAGACGACTCCTTATGAAATTCTTAGATATGGAATTGTTTAGTAGACTTTATTTCCTGAAATTTGGTACCTTATGTTTTAATTTTCGATGAACGATGGGAAAATAATGCTGGGTGGTTCGTTTTTTCCTCGACTGCACTAAAATTTGTGTGGTTTGTTATGCAAAATTGAATCAATTGCAATCCGTTGAACGATAAACTGCAAATAATGCAATCCTTGATTCTGGAATAACGGAAATTTAAACTTATTTGCACGATAAACTGCTAATAATGCAATCCTTGATTCTGTAATAATGGGAATTTAAACTTATTTGAACGATAAACTGCTAATAATGCTATCCTTGATTCTGGAATAATGGAAATTTAAATTTATTTGTACGATAAACTGCTAATAATGTCATCGTTGATTCTGGAATAATGGAAAATTAAACTTATTTGAATGATAAACTGCTAATAATGCAACACTTGATTCTGGAATAATGGTAATTGAAGCTTATTTGAACGATAAACTGCTAATAATGCTATCCTTGATTCTGGAATAATGGAAATTTAAACTTCTTTGTACGATAAACTGCTAATAATGCAATACTTGATTCTGGAATAATGGTAATTGAAGCTTATTTGAACGATAAACTGCTAATAATGCCATCGTTGATTCTGGAATGATGGAAATTTAAATTTATTATCCGTTATGTTTGCCCAAAATAAAAATTTCATAATTTTTCATGTCAATACAGTTTGAAAATTAGGTATGATTTCTTCTCATTGCTGAAATTAATCATAACTGATGTATTTTTTGAATATACATTATGCAATTTTACTGCTTAATTATCGAAAAAGGGAATTTACATGAATAATTATGGTCACAAAAGCTATTATAGCATGCTACATATTTATATAGCTTTGAGCTTGCTATAGTTTACAGTTTATTTAACTGACATTCATTTTCACAACTGAAAAAACATGAGATAAATCATTAAATCTCTTGGACAATTTTTTTATAATTAATAATACTGGAGCACAACAAAATTTAATTTTTGTTATTTTTTAATCAGATACATGGATTTCTTTTGTTTGCATGGTTTAATCCTTTTTTATTACTCTAACATCACAATATTTATATACAGATATTTGTCTTTGATATGATAGTATATTTGATACAATAAATAACTTGCAACTTTTCATGAAAGGAATTGCCAGAATTGTAGAAAATTGAATTTCCAAAGTAGCATCTTTCAAGTCTACCTATAAAAAAACCTACATTTTTTATTAATAATTATACTATATTTACAGTTTAAGGATGCTGATAAAAGTTAATTCTATCATTTTTATTTTTCTTAGATTTGCCCTCTTTGGAAAAAGTATTAATTATACCATCAAAGAAAGAATCTAAACTGAAGGATATAAGTGACATTCGAAACAGGTAACAACTAACATTTTTTTTCGTAATTACAAACATAATGCAACACACAGTGCATTTATTTGACTATTTCATTCAAATGCAGAAAACTTAACTTGTATTTTCTTTACATGAAACCCCAGTTGCTTTCTGGATGATTTTTTGAAACTCGGACTTGACGAAAACGGAGCTGTTCCGGAAATGGAATTTGAACAAGTGTCTTTTTCACATCCTGTTTTCATAAACTTTACGTCTGGAACAACTGGATTACCAAAGGCCATGATGCACGGGAGTGGAGTAGGTATTTCAGAACAAATATTTTGACATTTTATTTATTTTTATTTTTTCAATGAACTCACAGAGGAGATTCTGATCTACTTTTTGCAATTTACACAGTATTTTTGATGATTAAACTACAAAACTGAAGGATCTCTTTATAGTAATAATTTCAACTATTGGAAATATTTGATAATATGCCAGAACAGGTGAAAATTATTCATTTTGTTTGCAAAATTTCTTTTGAAGCAGAAATGAAACAACACACACGGAAAAACAGATTTTTTATTGTATAACCATGAGCTTTTCATATTTTCTTCTTCAAAAAGCTTCTAAATTCGTGTTACTTATTTTTATAAAATGTTATTACTATAGCAATTAATATATTCTTTCATATCATTTGTTTTCTGCTTAAAACAAAAACCGCCGCCATCAAGTATTCATGATAAAAACGACAATAATATTTATCCGAATATTGGAGATTGGCATATTGAAATGGGAAATAGTTTTAGAGCAGCTAATTCGATACTTCAGAAAGTCTAAATATTAAAATTCAACTTCTAGAAGGCTATTGGCCGTAATAGTCTGTTTGTAAGGTCTCAATTTCGGGATCTTATTCTTTTCAGAACCTGGTCTGTAGTTTGGCTTGATGCTGAAATGGCGATAGCAAGAAAAATGGAAAGTTTTGGACAAGAACAATGGAAGCTATTTGTGCAAAATAATCCGAATATTTCCTTTTAATCGCGAGTGTTAAACATAAAGAATGTGACTTAAATAGTCAGCAAATTGTTTTCTCGAAAGGAATGGAAACATAGTCCCTTGTAATGCGATTGCTTAGATTTAAAGTTTGATGTTAGGAAAATAATATTTCTGCGGATAAAAACAGTACAAAATTATCATTATGTTTTAATGTTAGATTTCACTGATGGAATATCTAGACAGATTGTTTGTTTGTAGGAAAAAGGGTTTACATTTACTTCGTTTTTCTAGGTGGTCAATAAATCTCATTAAAACATTAACAGTTTGACTACCAAAATTAGTTAATTTTATTTACTTATATATAAACGCATGCACAGAAATTAAACGAAAGCTCACCTTCATCATATTCCGATAATATGTTAGCTCTGTAGACACAATCACTAGATTGCATCTTTATGGGTACAC
>BGPR01001123.1:167907-190485 GCA_013235015.1 Araneus ventricosus
TTCATCTCTTTTCCAGTGCATTTTTGACGTAACTGTAATGATTTACCTACAATCCAAGGGCCATGTAGACTATCTCCACTGTCGAGCATAGAACTGTCTTCATCTCTTTTCCAGTGCATTTTTGACGTAACTATAATGATTTACTTACAATCCAAGGGCCATGTAGACTATCTCCACTGTCGGGCATAGAATTGTCTTCATCTCTTTTGCAATGCATTTTTGATGTAACTGTAATGATTTACCTACAAACCAAGGGCCAAGGTTAGAAATAGTGTTATAGAAGTGTGTAGCGAAACCAAACGTAGTAGAAGTGTGTAGCGAAACCTCGACCTACCAAATTTGAGAGGTAAAGAAAGAATGCCTCCCGTCCCCCTCTAACCCCGTCCCCGCTGCGCAGTGACAACATTGGCTAAACCTTTCAAGACTGCGATGAAAATTGATCTTTGTGGGGGTTGGGAGGGTTATGTGAGATCTTATGTTCAGAGAACTGATGGTAAAAATTTTATTACCGGTTGTATAAATATGCAACATTTCGATAGATTCTTAAACAACGTTTTTCCCTAGCACATCACCTTTCAAACTGCCACACAGCTAAAAAATGTGAGCATTTGAATCACGAAGGCAAATTCAACGTGCTCCAACCCTACGCACATAACGGATGCGCGATAGAATTGGGTCCCAAATCCATGAATCTCTAGAAACAAACTTTACCAGAAATACATTGACTCCCTCAAAGTTTTACAAAACGAGCCGAAATTTTATAGTTTAGATTGTAGAGAATCTACAGTAATTGATTATTCTACACTGTAAAAAATATCCGTTTTTTCCCGGACTTTTTCCGTATATTTGACGGTTTAAAGCTGTTTTGTTGACAAAACGGTTTTTCACCGTTTTCCGCTCCAGCCATAAACGGTTTACAACCGTCAGTGCAAATTCTATTTTTCGTCATACGGTATTGCTTTCCGTACGATAACTCTCCCTTTTCTTAAATGTAATTTTATTGCATTCATTTCATGTTTTTAATAGGGTTCCATCTCCTCTATTGTTTACACGTGTTGCAGTAACCTGTTGTCACTCATGAAAGCTAACCTTAAAACACGTGTTCTGGCAATAGTTGATTTTTACACCACTAGGTGGCGCCACTAGAGCTATAGTGACTTTCAAACTCAAATAGATTATTTTTACCTTATTTTGTGAAGTCTCCGGTGGTCTAGTGGTTAGAGCGACAGCCTTGTATTTCTATGAACGCGGTTTCGATCCCCGGCTCGGAGGAGTTAGAAGTTTTGTCACAATCTTGCATCGAAATCGTCCAAGTAAGTTCAATTAAAAATTATATTAATTAAACTAATTGAAATTAATAATTAAGCTTTGATTAATTAATATTCCTAATTTATAATGCACATTTCAACTCAACTCGAACAGAAGGAGAAAAACAACTCAGCTCAGTCGATGACGTCACTTACTTCGATGACTTAATTTTTACGGAGAAAATTTAATTTCATACGGTAAAAAACCGTGGTGACTACGGATTTACTTCGTAACTTTTACAGGAAAAACTTGTTCCTTTATGGTAAAAAAACCGTTGTGCCTACGGATTTACTTCGTAAATTTTAAGGTTTTCCACAACCAACCCAGCTGCCAGTTTAAAACCGTAAATTTTACGGGATTTTTTTTACAGTGTAAAGCTCAGAAATCAGTACATACAGTTTCCACATTTTTTAAAATTCTTTATTAACAAACAGCGTGGCACAGTTTTCATTTTTATCATTTAAATGTTTTACATTCTAGGTTTTATGTCCAACAGAGAGGAGCCCATCTTCGCCATGATTGGAGCCGTGAGCATCGGAGCCATTTGGACCGGAGCACTACCACTCATAGGAGCAGAGGTTCATTTCTTAACTCTTTGATCTCGAGGCGACTTTTTTCTTCTAGTCCCTTTAAAACCGGCCTTTTTGGGAGGATACGACTTGAATTGGACTCTCCCAACCTGGGTGGTCATTTACTCCACCCCTGCTACAACCATCCCTTAAGACGCACGGAAATAGGCTGTGATTGGCAAGGATAATTGGACCCCCACCGCGCTTATCTCCGAAGCGATCTCAGAACCTCACCACCCCTCAAAAGAAGCCAACAGCCTCAGACCGTCCTTCGTCACTATTAAGGGTAAATTTTTAAACCGCCCGCGACCGCCACGTTCGGTGCGAGAGGGTTAAACTTTCTTACACAATGGTGGTGGCATCTAAAGTACGAGAATAAGAAGTTGTCCAAATTAGTATGCAGGGTCTCGGTACCCCTGGAGGCACAGTAACGTTGTTGTAGTTGGTTGACGACCTCTTCGCCGATGAGGGTTCCATTCATGGGATGTTCGTAATGGGGTTTAATTTACATTGATTCTCAGCTCCAGGGTTGTCCGGCCATTCAATTACTCTGCATATCAAAGCTGATCAGGGGTTATCTGTTACGTTTATTGGCCGTACCGATACTCTACTAAAATAATCTTTTTCCTTCGTATGTGACTGGTACAACTGTTATACGCATGAACGATTAGGATTTCATTGTCCGTGAGACTTATCTCTCTTTCCTCTAATTACCTGGTAGATAGTTTTACCACCTTATCCTTTTCAGTATTCCCGAGTTTGATGGATTGATTAATTGCTAAGAATAATAGGTGGTCAAATTGGACCATATATCATATCTCCAAATTAGTTGTAACGAGCGTAAAGCACTTTACTGTTTTTTCGTCATATTTCCCGTTTCAAGAGGGTATTTGAGACCTCTTCTAGACTTTATCATAAATAGTAAGTTATAAATAGACATAGTTAGACTATTTATAACTCAAACATTACTTTATCTTGCTGGCCATATAAATGCCGCCGCCATAAATCTCTATTTGCCCCAGGTTCCACATATGCAGATCTTGTTATTGATGTTGCAATTAACATTTCATTACTGACATGAAGCGTATGTGTGCGGATATCTGATAACTTTAGAGATGATTTAATACTCCTATGCTCTAGTATTACTACCTGTATAATGGCTGGATTATAATTATTATCAATGAAAGAAAAGAAAAGGGTATCTCATGGCGGTAAAAAGCAAAACAGACATTTTCTTTCAGTGTCATGAAAGGAGAAGAAACTACTTCTATGCTTTTCTGTCAGTATTCTCGTTTCAAGATTGTTAGGTCGCGCGCAATTGAAGCGCCACCTACTGGCCCGACATCTAATCAACCATTACCAACTGAGATCGGAATGAAAGCAGTCACCCACCATAGTCACCACCTGCAGTCACCCACCATATCGAATACGAGCTGTGGCTCGTATTCGATATGGTGATCAAAACACATCATCTGCCCTTGCAGAGTGTTAACCTGTGAACTTTCTAAAATCCGCCCCTGCGGAACTATGGTAATTCTAATAACTATCCGCCCTTGCGTAACTATTATCTGTTATTCACCCGCTCCAGCGGTGAAGTAGTTGAAAGGAAACTACCCAACTAGTGTTTTATTATTTACTATATGTTGAGTGTCAAATAAATTTATTTTTCTACTATCGACGATTCTGTGAATAACACTCAACAAAGATGATATCTTGAAATTTCGCTTAGGTGTAATCAGAAGGTTTAAACTAGATCTTTTTATTTTAATTCTTAAACTTAAACCCTATTTTTAAAAATTTATTACAAATATTAAAAGCAACAAAATCACTTTTTTTAGGCTGCTTTAAGTCGTTTCAAACTAGTTGGTCCAAGGATAATGATCACCGTTGATAGATTTCGAAATAGTGGAGAAGAAATAGAAATGCTGCACAAAGTACAGAAGATCGCAGCAGGTACCTTCTTTATTCTCAAAATTGCTTGTTTTAAAATTTCAAATTGTATGCTATTTAAAAAGGCTAGCAAATTAACCATTAAATTTTTATTTTTAAAATATATATTTATGAAAATAAATGTGAAATAAATAATAAAGATTACAAAATCAGTGTAAAAGATAGATAAACTAGAGGGAAGATAATTTTTTTAGATATAACAAGTGTTAAATGAACTGTAATGGTGAGCATCGTATCGGAAATTAACTTCCTTACTTTCACCCCTTTTTCTCTTGTACACTATATTTCTTTACTAAATTAAATGACATATATTTTCAGAATTACAGTGCTTAGAAAAGGTAATTATTGTACCATCAAAGGAAGAATCAAAGCTAAAAGATATCAGTGGGATAAGAAACAGGTAATGTATTCATGTAATCTACATTTCCATTTAGTTTGACTTGTTTCCTGTTTGTAAGAATAGAATAAACTTTGTAATCGATTTTTCACTCACTTTCTGATAGACTAGAATTTCAAATTTTGTATGTTTGTGTTTACTCGATGACAGTATACTGTTTAGATATTTTCAGAATTTAATTATTGGTTATTCGATTCATTTAAAGGGAATTGGAACCCTAAGTCCGTTAACCCTAACCCTGTTACTTCGATGTAACTTTTCTCAAAATCTTTTATACACACATGTTTAAAACTTTTTATACAAGTAAAGTACACCTTTCTCGTTATACTGAAATGAGAATTTTTAAAAAAACTGAAAACTTCATTTTTTACAAATTTGTTTGTGTCAAAATAGGGTAAAATTTCACTATGTCTAATTAAATATTTTGTGAATTTATAAAAAAATTAACCAAAAGCTCATTTCAGTATAATGAAAAAGGTGTATTTTATTTCTATAAAAGTTTCAAGTATTTATTATATTTTTTGATTATTCGGCATAGTATAAATTAATAGAACTGAAAATTTCTAGGCTTGCTTTTACTGTCTAGTTTAGCTTGTAGATTTTTAAGTTACGGTCAATGTGGATTATCGGTTATTATACATAATTTCTGCGGTTATTATATGTAATGACGGCTATTACGTATAATTGCCTCGGTGATTATATATAATTACAGGCTAAACATGTACACAATTAAATGATACTTTTCTTTATAATTAGCATTTACAGGTTGAATTTTAATTTAGTTAGTTAAGATAGCGCTAAAAAATTTTTGATGAAAAGAACATGAAAAAGGACTTTAATGGATAACTTTTCAAAATGAAAACTTTCAGAAATGATACAACATCACTTGTTAATTAATCACCTATAAAATTTTATAACTGGCAATTTCACTTTTTTTAAATAGTTAAAAAAATCCTTCCTAGAAATCACCTTGAGCGTAAACAAAACTCTGAAATATTCTTATCAGATATTTTACCATTGCTCTAGAAGGCTTAGGTCGTTTTCACAATTTTGAAGATCACATCTGTAGAAATAATGTTGCATTTTCACCTCATTAATATAAATTTTAAATAATAAAATTGTGATCTTCGGTTGAATATGACGGATAAAAAGACGTACTGAAAAAGGATGGAAATGACGTCAAGCGATTTCCTTTTATGGCCTTTCTTATTACACTCATACTTAGCGACATCTAGTGAGGATATGAGTGGTTTTCCAGTTAAAATTTGCTTGTCTTTTAAAAAGAACTATATATTTATTTCAGCATTAATTTATTACTTTTATAAACCTTAATGAAATGAGTTCTCAATAACTTAGAAATCAAGGTAAAAAGTTAATGATACAGCTTTTTCTATATTTTATGCATATAGTTTATGAAAATAATTGAAATAGATTTTTTGGTGCGTTTTAGTTGTTTCTTGGATGAATTTCTGCAGCTTGGGTATGAAGAGGACGGATCTGTTCCTCCGATTGTTTTCGAGCAACTCCCTCTTTCCTACCCTGTATTCATCAGCTACACATCGGGAACAACAGGTTTGCCGAAACCAGTTGTGCATGGCAGTGGGGTTAGTAAATATCTTGAATTTTTTTTTCTACTGCCTACTCCGCGCCGACCATGCTTATCCAAAGGGTGTAAAGCATGTCACAAGTCGGCAGGAAGAAAAATTTCAATACAAAAATTTGTGTAATACAATACAAGTAATGCAATACAAAATAAAATGTCAATATAAATACAATAAATGCGAGCAACAAACATAATAAATAAATAAAAACATACATAGTAAATAAATACAAACATACATAATGAATGCATAATAAATAAATACAAACATATATAATAAATAAATACAAGCATATATAATAAATAAATACAAACATGCATATTAAGTAAATACAAACATGCATAATAAATATACATAATAAATAAAAACAAACATGCATAATAAATAAATACAAACATGCATAATTAATAAATGCAAACATGCATAATAAATGAATACAAACTTGCATAATAAATACAAACATATATAATAAATAAATACAAACATGCATAATAAATACAAACATATACAATAAATAACTGCAAACATGCATAATAAATAAATACAAATATATAAAACGAATTAATACAAACATACATAATAAATAAATACAAACATACATAATAAAGAAATACAAACATACATAATAAAGAAATACAAACAAACATAATATATAAATAAATATACATAAGATAAGAATAGGCAAAAAACGAAAAATAAATGAAATGTAATAAATAAGAAAAAAATAAATAAAATTTATAAAAATAAACAGAAGGAAAAAATAAAATAAAATTATAAGGAATACAACCTCAATAAATGCAACAATACCGTACCAATGTAACAATACTATACAGTTTTTTTTCTTTTCAAAAATCTATTGTATATGTATTGTTACATGCCAATTGTATTTTGTAGAAAAAAAGAAAATTCTCTTGACATTTGTTATCTTCTACTTACTTGAAGAAAAGATTTTACATGAATCGTCAAACCCGCAGCCCGTGGGTGGCATGAGGTCCGGAACGAATGCATTGGTGGCCCAGCCAAGATAACAGCATGGGCAATGCTGGTTACTCAGCTCAGAAGCGGGCAATGCAGTAAAAAAAAAATGCGTTAAGAGAATAGATTTTGGAATTACAACTTTATCACAAAGTAGCCAAAATGTTTTAATTTCAAACCAGATATGAAGTTCTTTGCCTTTCAAATATGTTAAATAACTGGCATACGATGTAATTTTCTTCTAGTCTGGTTAACAAAATTTAGTGAATGTTGAAATGATCACGAAATAATGAAATACGATTCTGCAGAAGAAACTAACAAAGCCCCTCCCCTCGCACGCGCCTCTCTTTTCACAGTCGACCCAACAGTAATCGTGCAAAAATGATCATTAAATAATACAACATCCTTCGTTTATTTGCTTCTAGTAATAACGATTTATCCCTCCTTATAAAGATTTGAGGCCGCCATGGCCTAGTGGTAAGGTCTCGACTTCGTAGCCGGAGAGCTCCAAGTTCGAAACCCGATTTCACTGAATATCTGTCGTGAATTGGGCCTATTGCACGTTAAATCGTGCTTAGTGGGCCAAACGGCATCCCGCTGGTGTGGTGCGGAAGTTTGGAGAGGAGGATTTTGAGCTCAGATGTCGTCCTCGTCATCCGACCGAGATTCAAAATTACGAGTTCCATCGCAAAATATTCCTCGCGTTGCTTCGAAACGGGACGTTAATATAACTAAACTAAACCTTATAAAGATTTTCATTTCAATTGCATTTTAGACAATTTTGTATGTAGCTTTTTTTAGAAAAGTGACTTCTAACAAAAGAAACCACAATAAGCCAAATGACTTGCTGTCGGGGCAAAGTGCCGAAACCAAAAAGCAGCCTGACATACATAGTCGCTTGAAAACTTGTTTTTATCATTTATGTAACTTATGGGCCATATTCTGGGTCTATATCTTTATCTGTACCGTCTTATTAACTAAACATCTACATGATTAAATAGGTCCTTATTTTATATTATATAGTTCATTCAAATCAAAACATAAGTTTCATTGTCAAAGAAAGTGTAGAGCACCGCACTACGCCATCTTACTCTGATGTATATTAGCCAATATCCGCCTCCGGACATGGGGAATTCCTTTTGTCTAGTGGTTAGGATTTTCGGCTCGTAACCCAAAAGGTCCCCGTTTCTATCCCGCCGCCAAAGTGGTGACTAGCGGACAAAGAACACGCAACAACAACTTTCAGTCCCACTAATAGATGGCAGCACCAAAAATCAGGTCAATTCCATCTTCTGCTACATTCACCAGATGGCAGCACGACAACTCCTACAGCAACGAAACTCTCACAATTCAAAGCCTGTGACACATTTCATAGCACAAAGCCTGTGGCGCATTTCACAGCACGCAAAGTCTATGACCATTTCATAGCACAAAGTCTGCACGTGCATGCGCACCACCAATCTGGGCAGCAATCTGCGCATATGCACGCAGCACATCGCTTCCTTGATATTCAGATAATATCAAACAAGCTGGGGGTTGCTCCTGTGGCGCACCGCACTACGCCATCTTACTCTGATGTATATTAGCCAATATCCGCCTCCGGACATGGGGAATTCCTTTTGTCTAGTGGTTAGGATTTTCGGCTCGTAACCCAAAGGTCCTCATTTCTATCCTCATCGCCGCCAAAAAAGAATTCCTATATTTACTGTAAGTGAAAAAATAATTAAACAACGAATTAAAAAGCCCTGTTATAACCTCTTTAAAAATGGTCCTCAGAAATATATCCAGAAAGTTCAGGCCTATTTTTTAGGCTGCCAGGGACAGAGCCAAAATATATTTATTCAAATATGTTCTCTTTCACCAGCTGCCCTCAAACAAAGAAAATGTTGAAGAAAATGTTTTCTGTTACATTTCAGAAAAGAGCAGTTTGAAATATATAGAAGTAAATGCTTTCATTTAATTGTGCACTTCATTATTCACGTATTTTTAATTACAGTGCCTTTTAGAAGTGGCCAAGGTGCACTGCCTGAGCAGAGAGCCCGGAGGTGCCTATAGTTTCCTCTCGATGTCACCTGTAAGTTGATGAAAGCATTTCAATTTTAATCTGCCTATAAAAAATATGTTGCTTTTTTTGTAAAGAAGCCTCTTTCATAGGACGGAAAGAAAAATATTCGATCAATTTAATAAATTATTGCAGGATTATTCTGTGTAATATCAATCGATTATTTTTTTTAAATAAATCGATATTACACAAAATAGAACCTAAACACAGGATGAGACCTTATGATGATTAACTAATATTTTTGGTACATTAAAATGACTTCGGATTTGATTCAGGTGTCATTGTTAAAGTATTTTTCTATTGATAAGGTAGATGAGAAGTCAAAGAAATAGAAGCTGGATGTCCTTTGGTATTCTCCTTGCTCCAGATACCCAAAGTGGCATTTCGAAAATAATGGTCGAAATGGATTTCCAGTAAATTTTACGTAGTATTAAAAAAAATCTTAATTTTTCTAGCACTGATGGTGTAACAGTGTCTAACCTAGGCGTGGCTGGCTGCAGGCTTATTCACTTGGTGATATAGCCAGCCGCTTAGGCTAGGGTCATCTGTAAGAAAGCCTAACATATCAGTATAAAAGATTTGGTCCAAATTCAGGGATAGTTGAAGACTTTTTGAGGTACTGGAAGATGCAGGAGCTTAGGACACATGTTAGAAGTCCTAATGTATCAGCAATTTCTTGAATTTTAATTTCATTCAGATTTTGTTTTGCGCTGATTATCTTCGGAACAATTAATGTCTGACATTTGAAAGTCTATAAGGTCAGGGACAATTATATAATGATGAATTGAATTAATAACTAAGTAAATAATTACTAAGGCTATATTTCGACAAATTGTATCAAATGAGGCATATATAAGATATTTCAAAACTCTTTGTATAAACTTTAAGAAGAGATAGAACACATCTAGACAAGCACAAATCATATGAAATCCTATAATGTATAGCCATAACTCAATCCGTGCAGTTCCAGGGCAGGAATTGATGTGTCCTGTAATGATGAAATATAAGAATGAAGTAGAAGGAATGACATGACATGACACCACCCTACACCCCTGCTGCCTATAACCTCAAGGGTTATATAACCAGTTGGGCGGGTGCAGGGTGGATGAGTACAACAATTTCCACCATAGGGCCCTGGAAACCAAGCGAATGCTATACAAGAACAAATTTAAATCACCCCCCATGGTTTAAACTTATGAAAAAGCCCAAAACTTAAACTGGAGAAATTACTGAATCAGAACAAATATATGCCTTCTCTGGGCCAGTGGCCTATTTTCATCTCCGACTCCCTCACTTTGTGTAAAATTTTGTCGCGACCCCTTTGAGGATCGCAATCATATAAATTTCTTTGAATTTAGCGACCAACAAAAATTTTCTCACGACCCCTTTCGCGACCCACGGTTTGCGCACCGCTGGTCTGGGCAATACACTCAAGAGTTTGACATTTACAGACAGAAATGATAAAAACATCTAAACAACAGAACTTGATTAAATATAAAACATGCAGGAAGCACACAAAAAGTTGGGGAAATATGCACAATTAAACACAAATATCAGAAAAAACTGTTCTGAATAAAAAATGAACAAAGAAATAATAAAATAATAATGATATTAATTTTGACACAAAAATTGTTTGTACTGTTGGTATTATGGAAGCTGATTATACTTGTTCCTAAAAATCCACGTTCTTCCGTGCTCAAATCACATGCATGGTGAAACTTTCAGTGCAGCACGAATCCAAGGATGCATAGGGAATTTGTATTCAAGCAGTTTTTATTTTTCCCAGATTTCTCTAGGGTTATTCATTAGGAGTTAGTCTCTCTTGTTACTGTCTGACGGTTTCTTGACTTTATGTGACAATTATCTATTGACAAAACGCATAAAAATACAAACAGGTTTGTCCAAACAAGGTACAAAAGCTGAAGACACAATCAGACTTTTTCAAATGTTATCACTTTATGGCTTGCTGACGAAAAGGTTGATGTCGCTGAGAAAGGTTTACTAATGAAAAAACAAAAACTGATTGGACACTTGATTTAAAAGTTGATGTTAGAAGGAATGACGAAACGCGACTAATTTAAATAATTTATGCAATGGAACAAATTACAGAAACCGATTTGCTCTCAAAAGTGAGAACATTAACATAGAGCAGGTTTCAACCGTAAGCATGGTGATTGACATTCAGGATGGAAACACCATATATATATATATATATATATTGAATAACAGCTAAAACTCCATAAATTTTGTAAAGAAGATAGTCGTCAGAACAGTGGCGTAGCTAAAGGGGGGAGGTCTGCCCCGGTTGCATATAGGCATACTGTACTCAAGCAGATCACCATTGTAACTTTGGAGGGCTCTGATTGGACAAGCGAATCTGACGGAACTATGCTTTGTTGTTTTTTTACCTTTGACCACTCTCTGCCTTATTCTTTCAACTAGCGATAGCGAAATGTTCTTTGTGTAACACGCCATGGCTATTCAGAATTCCAATCTTCCCCCTTCTTTTGTAAACGAAGTTGTTAAAATCGTTAAAGATGAAACCATCGTTCGAAGCAACCTTAAAAGTGTTTCCGATGTGTATTCATGGATAGAAGAATATGGAAGAACTTTAAACAAGATAAGCGTGTCTCAGTGTTGATGCGGTGTGCAGAAGAGTGACGTCAGATTCGCTTGTCCAATCAGAGCCCTCCAAAGTTACAATGGTGCTCTGCTCGAGTACAGAATGCCTATTTGCGCCCCGGTTGGCATATCAAAAGGGGCGGCAAAATCAGACATACGTAAAATAATTTCATAACTAACAAGGGCAACAACAGGTACAGGGGTCACCGATTTTTTTCAAATCTGGTAAATTTGTAGTAGTGCCTTAGGACAATACAACATGTAAGGCACAAGTTCTACAACTCAGTAATTTTTGAAAAAATCGATCGAAAAGTTTAGCGTGTTGAATATCAACTAGTACATTCCATCTTGCATCACCAATTATCGGCAACGATATTTGCAAAAATGTTGCGTTACGTGTGGTTTGCGTCCAAATTGTCTGACAGAAGGTATATTTTCCACAATGTTAACGATGTTTGCTCTTCAACTGTAGACATTAAATTATCTTGTGTTTGCGGCCAAGTTGGGTTTGTTCGGTGTAGTAGATGTCGTTTGAATTTATGTATGTTTGTGTGCCCGGCAATTTTTGATGTTCAAAGCTCCTCCAATGATTAATATGGCTTCGAAAACAGTATTTCATGAATATCACTCTTATTCTCATGTATTTTATTATACGATTCTTATAATGTGCTCAATAAATTGTAATAAAAAAATAATTTTTTATCTTACAAAAAATTAGCAGAATTACTAAACGCTGTTAAAAGTTCAATAAATATCCATGCTTATAAACATAATTAGTTGTTCTAAAAAAATGGTATTGAAAAAAAATCACTGGGGGTCTCTATCCGGTCATCCAGCGATGATTTCAAAGCTCTCAAGCCAACCACTCGGACGCAGCAATTTCGGTCTACAGTTGCAGCGAACTTGTTGATATTCTATTCTCTAAACTTTTGGATCGATTTTCTAGAAAATTACTGAGTTGTAGAACTCGTGCCATACGTGTTGTATTGTCCTAAGGCACTACTACAAACGTACCGAATTTGAAAAAAATTGGTGACCCCTTTACCTGGTGGTTCCCTTGTATGAAGAGCAGAGAAACTAGGTAAATCACTGCATAATAAAAAAATAACTAATTCGCATAAATTTTTTTAGCATTTTGTCGGTAAATTGGCGATGTGTGAAAGACTGGGGGTGGACGCGCGATTTTGCAATCTATCTGCAGAGATCGAAGGCGTCAAAGGACAAATCAGTCTACTAATAACATCAGCATAAAGATAATCAAATAAGTTAAATTAGTAAATAAAGCAAATTTAAAAATAAATTTAAACATACATTACAAAATTTAAACAATGTTTAAGTAGCGCGCAGTATGCCGCTGCATACAACAAACAAAGGAAGTCAATGATAATTCAAAGAAAGCAAAAACCACGAAATAAACTCTGATAGAATCGAATTAAACAGACAAGGAATCCCTTCTAGTCCACTTTTTCAAGGGCTATAGACTAAATTCGAAATGGATTCAAATAGATTCGGAAATTTTTCTGTAAGAGGGTTGACCTAAGTCTAACCAAAGCCTCTTAATAACCCGAAATTTCCCAAACCACAAGAGAAACAACAAAAGAATTTTCAGAAAGAAAAAGCAAACATAATACCGCTAAAAAGATTGATTTAAAAATTATTAACCTTCCGGCAAAAATACCTTCATAAAAATATCAGTAAAGAAGAAAAATTCAAACTTACTCCACTCTTGTAAAGAGTTAAAATGTCCAAATTCAACTCACAGACAAAGAATAAGGATAATCCCGCCTTAAATTAGTAATCGTAATGTAACCAATAATTAAGATGTGGTGCCATCTATTATTCGAAAATAAAAAGAGGAACAGGAAGTGTAGGCAACAATATTTTTAAGATTAAAAAAAGCATGTTATTTTTCTGGAACTTATTATTTATATTTTGAGGTTTAAGTGTCCTATGTAACTTATAAAGGACTGGCTGAGTGTTTCAAGTTCGCCCCGGGTGGCATATTTACAAACCCTACCCTGATACACCAAAGGCAGGAAATCGGACAATATGATTGGCTCGCTTCGCCGAGAGCCGGTGACGTCATTCTTTGCTCTCGCGCTTATCGTACGGAAATCGTAACAAAACAAGAGCAGTCCTCTTTTGAAAATGATATATTTACTGAATGACTTCGGATATAAATTTAAGCAGTATCCTAACATATATATTTGCCTCGCATTTTTTGTTTGCTCTAACGAAACAAAACTTTACCAGTAAACAAATCTTTCTTCTGTTGGATATGATTTTCTGC
Organism: Araneus ventricosus; assembly: GCA_013235015.1. NCBI lineage: Eukaryota > Metazoa > Arthropoda > Arachnida > Araneae > Araneidae > Araneus > Araneus ventricosus. The sequence continues at coordinate 181,682 of BGPR01001123.1, forward strand.
CGTTCCATTTGGTATTTGTACGAATTAGTATTTGTCGAATAAACTCTCCACAGTAAGATTCAAGCGAATTTGCTCAGCCAAATCCAAGTTATTTGTGAGTAAAAATGAAAAAGAATAATCGCTCGACTAAATAAAATTGCGACGTAGGTTCGTATAGCAGATCGAAATTCGCGAAGTCCAAGCAACGGAAATCTAAACTAATTCCAAGATCACATTCAATAACTTGTTTTGTTATGATTTCTGTGTGCTGCTGAGTGCGAGAGCAAAGAATGACGTCACCGGCTCTCGGCAAAGCGAGCCAATGATATTTTCCGATTTCCTGCCTTTGGTGTATTAAGGTAGGGTTTGTAAATATGCCCCCGGGTGGCGAAAGTTCAGCTACGCCACTGAATGAGAATCAATGGGATTGTCAAGATATATTTAGTTCTTCATATGGCTTCCTAGAACAAGCTATCGGCATGAGGGACCATAAGATAGCCCTGGCCACTTAGTGGAACTGCCCAGCCATTTGCGTTTTAACTAAACTAAACTTACTTGTATTAACCCTCTAACTCCTAACCCGGCCGTAACCGGCCACAACTTCTATACTAGTGGGCCGGTTCCGAAGGGAGGGGAAGGCAGTTGAGCGAGTGTCATTAAGGGACCCCTTAGGGAAGAAATAAGAGATGAAAGCCCTACCATTAACATTTGACAGTGTCGGACTCTTTTGCGGTTTCTTCCACCACCTGTAGTGAAGAGAAAAGGAAAAACGGGGCGGGCGAATAAATTTCATCGAACCATTAGTAAAAAAATCTCCGGATACAAATGTATTCAAATTTTGAGAGCCCTTAGGAGACAGAAAGTTAAGACTATGCAATCAATGTATGGTTATTTGTGCTCGTCTAGATGTATTTCATCACCCTTGAAGTTTGTACAACGAGTTTTAAAGTATCCTGTTTTCTATAGTTAAGTGAACTGTCTTAGCCCAGCGTTCTATTTTCCGGGAAGTTACATTTCACTTCTGTGGTTAAACTGAATGCATTCAGTTGCTTCTTCTTTGCTTTGTATAGCAAGCCACTAGGCTTTCCCAAACTCCAAAACATTCTCAACAGGCATATACCACTAGTTAGCCAGATTTTGGAGTCAAACTATCGTCATTTATCAAAACTATCGAATCGTCAGACTATCGAATTTTTTAAAAAAATTTCTATTTATTTTTGAGTTAATTGAAGGAATTGGAAAGTAATAAGTTTTGATGCTTTGTCATAGTTTAAAAGTATTTATTATTTAGGCATTTATGTACTAAAAGTTTTAACAACTGATTTTCTACCGAATTTTCAATATTTTTTTCTAAGAAAATAAAATAAAGAAACAAATTTTTTTTTCAGAATTTAATTTTACTCCGTTGTTATCTCAATCTTGATGTTTTAAACATAACTTAATAGATATTCATTAAAATACATACTTTAAATTAATTTGGGCGTTAACGAGTTCATTTCCAAGAAATGGACTTACTAGTGAATTATCTATCGAAGAAAGTACTATTTGTAAAGAAAACACAGTTGGTGCGATTCCTTTTCAGCTGCTAATAAGTGACTCATTCCAGGTAGGATGGGCGTCCTGGAATATGACGGCAGCGTACCTTTTCAGTGGGATTACAGTTATTCTTTATGAAGGTGTCCCTTATTTCCTGAGTCCAACCTATATTTGGGATCTGGTCGACAAATTTCAACTCTCAACTCTGTTTCTCTCTCCCAGTGCTTTGGATGAGTTGGAGAAAAGAAACTATGTTCCAAGTAAGTGAAACAGTAGTCAATAGTGTAGACAGAAACAAGATTTTATATTGCTTCTTACGCGTGAATGAAAATTCACTGTTACTGTAAAAACAAACTGAGATGCTTTTTATTAATGCATTAAAACTGGCTAAGGATATATAGCAAAGCTTTCAAATAGTTTTCCTCAATTTCTAAATTAGGGATAGGTAGCGAAATTCGTAATTCTTTTAATTTTTTAATCCCGAGGTTACTTTTTCATCTAGATACTTTAAAACAGAGAATTTTCGGGAGGAAGAGACATGAATTGGACTCTCCCGACCTGGGTGGTCATTTACTCACCACCCCGACCCCTGCTAAAACATTCCCTTAAGGCGCACGGATTGGTTGGCAAGGATAATTGGACCCCCTGTCGCGCTCATCTCCTAAGCGATCTCAGAACCCCACCTTCCCACAAAAGAAGCCAAACGTCTCAGACCGGCCTTTGTCGCTGTTAAGGGGAAATTTTTAGACAGCCGGGAGCGCCTCGCTCGGTTTGAGAGCTTTAATTCTTATACAGGGCTTATTTGAATTAAAGCGTCTATGTTCAAAGTACTGTTCGGAAAAAAAACCATTAATCTCTCCTAAGAAACTTTAATCTTGGTATGGGAAAACGAATAACGAAAAAAATTAAGAAGAAATCCAGCATTTATTTGATAAAAATAAGGATTGTTCTTCTATTTAACATTTATTTACCTCATATACATTAATTAAGAAGATATTTGGGTCTTTATGAGAACTGTCTGCATCATACGCACTTCTATATATGTAATTCATATATACAGACTGTAAAATGTTAACATTTCTTTCTCAGTTCGCTTTCAGATGGTGCCTCTCATGTGGAATCAAACTTCTATGAAAATTAATTAACTACCTGATAATGCAGCTGTAAAAATGCTGAAATATATTGTAATATAATCTGGAACACAACTACATAGCATTTTATCTTGACAAAGATAAAAAAAGTCCAACAAAATAAAAACTTGTAATTACTATCGATATAAATACGAATTAAGGGAAGTTTTAATTGTGAAAGTGCTAAAAATACAAAAATAATGACAAACAACGATGAGGAATAAGAATCTGGTGGATGACGTCATCAAAGGCCATTCATCCATGCAGATTCAAAATCAGAATAGGTTTTCTGTGGAGGAAAAATACTTTAAGGTCTAAATTTAATAAGAATTTTACTCTAAGGCCTGAACACACTCCGGAATAAATTGGAAAGAAAAACATTTATCCACAAAGAAGAAACTCGGAACAGACTTTTGAACAAAGTCTGAAAAGAAGAGCTTAAAACCTCTTACCTCTTACTTAAGATGTGGAATGGATGGAATAATTAGCATAGCATTACCCAAGAAGCTTAAAAATGATATTTTAAAAGAATTCGGAGCAGAAGAATTCCTGGATAGAACAGCTTAACCTTTGAAAAATTTACAATTATTTTTTATTTTTATTTTTCGGATATGTAGAGATGTAATTCGTGATCTGTGAATTATGTTTAAATATATATAGAGAGAGTAGTACTTAACTCAACAAAACTTTACCTATAGCTATTCAGAATTTAAAACGTCCATTATCGTTTTATCATATTAATGGATATAGAGAGATGTAATTCATGATTAGTGGATTATATTTAAATATATACAAAGAGCAATATTGTGTAAGTCGAAAAAACTTCACTATTAGCCTCTCTGAATTTAAAAGGTCCATTGTCGTTTTATCATATTAACAAAAAAAAAAAAAAATTCTTATCTAAATTTTTGTTTTCTCCTCCGTACAGCGGACAAGCACAGTTTGGCATCCCTGGGAGTTATTGTTGCTGGAGCAAGTGTTGTAAAGCCAAACAACTACGATTTTGTGTACAACAAGATAAAAAAGAATGTCATTTTCTTCTCTGGTTATGGTAAGGAATATTTCGCCACTAGTTATTCAGCCAGGCCGAATGGTCTCCCATAAACTTTCTCGCATATTCCCTAACAAATGAAGAGAACAAAATAAGCTAAAAGGCAGTAAAACGAACAATAACCCCAAACGCAGTGGAGACAAAAAATAAGGGAAACATCATACCACGATTTCCGAAGGTTGTCCAGCGCTGAAGTAGAATTAGAAGAGGGCATGATTACCAATAGGGTGTAAGATGAAGAAAACGAAATTTGCAATTTGAACGCTTTTTTTAACCTAGTGACACAACAAATTAGACACAAATCTGCTATTAATGTTAGAAGGCCACATACCAAATTTCATTAATCAAAGTAGTTTTTTAAAGAAGTTATTGCTTTCAAAAGTATACGATTATACAAACAGACAGTCAACCCTTTGACGGATTTGCTCCAAACCTTGATACAAACCTACATTCCGGATGATAAAAATGTTTACCAAATTTTATCCACTTAGCTATTTAAGTTTGTGAGTTATCGCGTCCACATTAACACGGACAGATAGACTTCCCGTCGACGGATTTTGTCCAAAATTTGACAGAAACCTACAAATGATGTGTAAAGATCACAAACCAAATTTCATCCCAGTAGCTCTAATAGTTTTAGAGTTATCGTGTTCACATAATTCCAAAATTGTGTTTTTTCGGACTCAGGGAGGTCTAAAACGTGGAGATTCGTCAAAATCTCGAGTTCGAATTTTTTGACGATTACAATACTTTCTCTTTGTATACTTCGTATACGAAAAAGTAAAAGGAAGAATCTACTACAAAAATAAGACATAATAAATCTACGATATTTGAAGTGCTGTTTCCCCAATTATTACACTAATCAAATTTTAACGTTGCCAGTGTATTATGAATTTCAGTATCTTTCGATTATTAATTAATGTGTAATGTCATTTCAGAAGAAATATAAAGCTCCAATACAATGGTAAAAAAATGAGAGAGAGGAATTTTCTATGTAACATTTTACCATTAACGGATTTGTGGTAATATTCTTAAATTTTGTCACAGGAACAAACAAATGTTTTACAAGGGTGTATCAAAAGTCGCAACAACATTTTAGAAAATATAGCTTTTGTATTTCCTCGTTGTTTTAATTTATCTCTCCACATAAGATACACTGAAGAGCCAGAAAAACTGGTACACCTGCCTAATATCGTGTAGGGCCCCACGCACACACAGAAGTGCCGCAAGACGATGTGGCATGGACTCGACTAATGTCTGAAGGTATCTTGGAGTCGATTCACACCATTCATCCTTCAGGGCAGTCCACAAATCCATGGGAGTGCGAGGTGGCGGAGATCTATTCTCAACAGCATGTAGCAAGGCATCCCGGATATCTTCAATAATGCTCATCTCTGGGGATTTAGGTGGCCAATGGAAGTGTCTAAAGTCAGAAGAGTGTTCTTGGAGCCACTTGATAGCAACTCTCGACGCGTGGGGTGTCGCATTGTCTTGCTGGAATTGTCCCAATCCGTCGGAATGCACAATGGTCATGAATGAGTGTAGGTGATCGGGCAGGATGCTTAAGTACCTGTCAACCGTCAGAGTCGTCTCTAGACGTATCAGGGGTCCCATATCAAGCCAACTGCACACGTCCCATACCATCACAGAGGCTCCACCAGATTGAACAGTTCCCTGTCTATGGATTAATGGTCTAGGGTCTATGGATTAATGATGTCGTCTCCATACTCGTACACGTGCATCCGTCCGATACAATTGGAAACGAGACTCGTCTAACCAGGCAACGTGTTTCCAGTCATCAACAGTCCAATGGTGGTGTTGTCGGGCCCAGGAGAGGAGTAAAGCTTTGTGCCGTGCAGTCAGCAACGGTACACGAGTGGGCCTTCTGCTCTGAGAGCCCATATTAATGACGGTCCGTTGAACAGCTCGCACGCTTGTAGATGCCCATCATTGAAATCTGCGGCAATATGAGGAAGTGTTGCACGTCTATCTCGTTTAAGGATTCGCGTCTGACGTCAATGGTCCTGTTCTTTCAAGGGCTTTTTCCGGCCGCACCGATGGCGGAAATTTGATGTTTTACCGGATACCCGATATTCACTGTACACTCGTGAAATGGTTGTACGCGAAAATCCAAATTTCATCGCTACTTCGGAGATGCTATGGCCCATCTCTCGTGCGCCGATTATAACGCCGCTTTCAAAGTCACTTAAATCTTGATAACCTGCCATTGCAGCAGCAGGAACAGATCTAATACATTTTTCAGACATCTGTTGTCTTAAATAGGCGTTGCCGACCGCATCGGGTTACGATGATTGGTTGCATACCCCTTTATTTGCAAACGCACGCCTGTAACAGCTTTTCTGGCTCTTCAGTGTATGTCTGAGAGGTTTATTTTATATACATATCAAAAACTGTGTTGCAAAAATGTCGTTTCTGTCTTAATTTTTTTCTATTGATAGCATTTTGCATAACTTTAGCCTTTAAATTGTCATTTAAGCCTAGTATTTCTGCATAATTGTTAGTTTTAAACTATTTATTATTGCGAGGGTAATATGCTCAAAAGAGATTTTTAAACGCCCATTGTAGGGTTAATAAATTAGAAAATATAATTTATGGTATCTCTGCATAATTCTTATTTTAAAACCATTTATTATTACAAGGGTAATACGCTCAAAAATGGTTTTTAAACGCCCATTGCAGAGTTAATAAACCAGAATATATAAACATTTTTTTCGATAATTTAACGATTTTTAAATTATCTGCAGAAAGAGCTCAGAAGTTAATAGCTAGGATCAGTATGCACATGGATCGAATAAAAAATATTAACTGTTGGTTTGTAAAGTAAAATTCCAATGTTTTCACTTTGTTGTTCAAGCTGAAATTTTTCATCGTTATTCTCTAAGCATAGCCAAATATTTAAAAAATCTTCAAGTGTATTTATCGAGTGTACTACTAATTATTCCTTAAATTTCCTTCACTTTTCCTTTCTTATTAAAAGCACACAAATATTACAAAAAGTCAAACGCTCCTGTGAAAAGGTGACATCTTTAAACCGTCATAATTTCATATATTAGTAAACATTTCATTAACTTGCACATAAAATATTTTTAAAGAATATAAATACTTCAAAATGATATTTAACCCTTATATTTCTATGTGATACAATTTTAATACTCTTTTTATAATTTTTCTATACTTAACAGGCTCAACTGAATCAACAGTATCATGCATGACATTCGATCCAACGTTGCCCATATACAGAAGGGGAAATTTAATCCTTATATTTTCTGTGTGATACATTTTGAATACTCTTTTTATAATTTTACTATATTTAATAGGCTCAACTGAATTAATGGGATCATGCATGACATTCGATCCAACGTTGCCCATATACAGAGGGGAAATCCCGTGCCCAGCCCTGGGGTTTGACTTGGACTGCTTGGATGACTCTGGTATTAATAAATCCCTTATATTGATTATATAGTAAACTTCGCTTTATACAGGGCAGGTACACTTTAGTTGAGAAAAAAGTATAATTTCTTATGTGTACAGACAAATGTACAGGCAGAAGTAAAAACACTCTTTTGAAGACTTTGTAGCTTCTAGGCAACGTAGACGTCAAGTTAACCTTCCAGCGGGCTCGCGTTTTTAAGAGATACTTGCAATGTGCATCGTATTACATATTTATATCGTTCTTTCATAAATTTACTAGCATTACGCGCACGGCGTTGCCCGTGGAATCAGGAATTCAACAAAATAAAAAAAAAAACTCCCACAATGACATGAAAAAGTTCGGAAAACAAAACAAAAGATACACATTATTGATTTTCCCACTTATTTTTCTTCGCGATAATGGTATTTCAACTGTATAAAAACAATACAGTGTACGTTAATCCGAAACAATATTAAAAAATTGTTACGTGAAACTAATTATCATACTGCAAGTAAAATATGCGAGATTTAAACACGTTACGACACTGGCGAAAGCACGGCGTTGCCCGTGGAATTAGGATTTCAACAAAATGAAAGAAAAAAAAAAACGCCCACAATGACATGAAAAAGTTTTGAAAACAAAATCCAAACAAAAGATATACATTATTGATTTTCCTGCTTATTTTTTTCCGCGCTACAGTATAAAGTACGTAAATTCCACTTTCGTAATGGTTTACGCCACAAAATTGTTTCATTAAAACAATTTTCGTCCAAATATCTATATAAATTTAATCGTTGTAAAAATATCATTTGATCTTTTCAGATGTGCATGTAACATTATTCCGAGGGTGAAATGTATAAATTCATGTCCAAAGAAGACAGCAGTTCTTGATGAACCATGAACAGTTTATTAAAATGTAGGCATAATTAAATTAATACAGAGTACTCATTTGTAGATAAGATTTTGAAACATTACTTCAGTCCAAATACATCGCCAGGAGGGAAAGTCTTATGCGCAAAGCCACGCCTAACAGGAAAGAGTTATATGGTAAAAGAAAAGGTTACAACATCTCGGCGAGCTTAAATGGTTTCGAAACGGGGAAATCCCAAAAAAAGGAGTTCGGTTAACAGTGAAGTTTCTCGTTAAGTCAAAGTAGAGGTGCTTTTAACTTATGATTGAAGTAGTAGTAATGCGTTTGAAATGAAAATTAGATGTCGTTAAAAGGATTTATTTTAAAGAAGATTAAAAAATATTAATCATAGCATGCATATATTGTATTTTCAATTATTCCAAGTATAAACTATGGTAAGCGTCTTCTTTTCAGGTAACAGTGTTGTTGGTGAAGTCGGAGAACTCGTTATTAAGAAGCCTGCTCCATCCTTACCTCTGGGATTGTGGAATGACACAGACGGTTCTCGGTTTAGGGAGACATATTTTTCAAAATATCAAGGTATGTGTGACTTATATTCTAATATAATTGCTCCTGATACATAATCGCAGTTTCAAAATATCAATGTATGGGTGACTTATATTCTAATATAAATGCTCCTGATACATAATCGCAGTTTCAAAATATCAATGTTTGTGTGACTTATATTCTAATATAAATGATCCTCATACATAATCGCAGTTTAAAAATATCAAGGTATGTGTGACTTATATTCTAATATAAATG
>BGPR01001123.1:190495-208464 GCA_013235015.1 Araneus ventricosus
GTATGTGTGACTTATATTCTAATATAAATGCTCCTGATACATAATCGCAGTTTCAAAATATCAATGTTTGTGTGACTTATATTCTAATATAAATGATCCTCATACATAATCGCAGTTTAAAAATATCAAGGTATGTGTGACTTATATTCTAATATAAATGATCCTGATACATAATCACAGTTTCAAAATATCAAGGTATGGGTGACTTATATTCTAATATAAATGCTCCTGATACATAATCACAGTTTCAAAATTACTCCTCTTCTTTTCATTAAAAACAGCTTGAACCGAATTTTGTAACTTTAAAGATATTCATCATAATTATCAAATTCGATGGACAGTTTTAAATTCACATTTCAAGTAAAATCTCTTTAGGATATTTTCTTCTGAATAAAGATTTCCTTTAAAACCTTCTTTTTTCCCCTTTCTAGAAATAATGATTGGAGACCTAGAACAAAATATAAAAAATCGGGAATATCCTTCTCTCGAATTTATCGCAAAGAAATCCAAAGTCTGTAATTTTTTTTAATTTACATATTTTAACTTATAATTTTAAAATGCAATGCAATTTTGAAATTCCAACAATATAACTTTAAAATTGGATGAACTTTGAAAAACATCCATGATAAACATATAGTAATAGAAAGTAAGGTATAAATCGTTTCATAAAAACGCAGTGGGTACAAGTGAATTCTTACGTATTAGTTTTCTAGTCTGAGAATAACTGCGGCGGGCGGAACATGTAACTCCATCTGTAGGTAAAATAGTTGAACAAGAAAAATTTTTGTACTTTTGTTCTGTATAATTCTGAACACAAGATCTTCACATAGTTTTCAAGACATACAACGCATTGTTTTGTATAAAATGGGGATTTCTATTTATTTTAATAATGGATCATGTTTTTATGTAAAAATTGACTTTGTTTTTAAGCTGTTTCGTTAAATATTATATTATACATTTGATGATTCTATACCAAAGAATATTAATGAATGATAGTCATGCGAAATTCTATTAAATATTATGTTGAAAATGAAATGTAATGGAAGCGAAATCAAAAGCAATTGACTTCATTGTAAAATGTTCCTTATAAAATTTTCTTACGTATTTACTTAGATAAAATTTCAATCTGCAGATAAACATGAATTTTTTAATTATATTGTTCATTAAAAATTTCTTCTCACAAAATGATATATTCTCATGTTTCGTCAAATTTTTGTTTAGGAAAATTGGATATATTAATTGTTTACTTGCTGTTTCAAATCCTTTATTTATGATATCATTATACTCCAGGTTGTTTTCTTTTTCTTTTCTGTTCTCCATATCAGACAGGATTATTAATTTTTTTCCTTTGTTAGCGATCATTTTTCTACGAAAAATCGTCACTTAATATGTTTTTTGCATTTTAGATAAATTTGCTTTGGGTGACTTAGGAATTATCAATCCTGTAACAAAGGGGATTATAATTTGTTGTAGAAGGTAAGAAAACTGCAAAACCTTTTTCCGCTAGAATAGCGTTAAATTTAAAAATAGATAGATATTATAGTAAAATGCTTAAAGTATAATAACGGACATTAAATTTCATTTTTACAGTTAAAACAAGAACAAATTTTTTAAAAATAAATATAAATTCTGAAATTTCACAATAATGATGAAGATTAGAACCTTTAAAAGTTAAGCGTCCCATAGATGATTTCTTCACTATCATCATCATATGTGTGATTGAACTATTTTACAGTAGACTCTGTCAAGATCTCTTTCTGTATCAAGATTTCTTTCATAATACGGTTCACGATTTTCTAAAAAACAAGTTTGAATTTTTTTTTCTGCCATGGTTCATCCAAAACGTCACCTATAGCCTCTATTCTGTTTTTGCTATTCTTGTAACTAGGACTGGGCGATGTTAAAGTTTTAGCATCGCGATGTATCGCCACTCTAACATCACGATATTTCGATACATCGCGATGTTTTGCACTTACTATTGCCTAATTTTGCATTCTTACAATTTTGAGTGGTTGATTAAGGCATTTATATGCTTATAATAAACTCAATCCTTAGTTACCTAACAAAGAAAGTGTCAAAAAATACTATAAATTTGTCTAGTTATCAACAATAAATCGAATATTAAAAACAATTAATACAATCTTCTCTTCAACCAAACAAACGATGAACGGCAGGATTGATAATTATACCCTTGTACTTAAAACAACATCAGAGAATTTACACGATTAGCAGAAAGCACGAGGCTACACTAAGCAATGCTCGTTTCGATGACTGAGAGATTCTACAACAGACAAAACACTTCGCTTCCTCAATTCTCGCGATGAGTTATTTTCATCGTTTTCATTCGCGGCGACATCGGGATTCATCGTGCCAGCACAACGATCCGCACTTCGCAACGTATGTCTCGGCTTGATGAGTCACGATGGAAGAAACATGGGGAAAGATACGCCACGGCAATCACTGATGATCGGGGAAATGCCTCGCGCTTGCGGTCATCGATGCACGATCGGGAACAATTGCTCTTCGCAGCGCGTGTGGACATCGATGTCTACAATGCATCGGGATACATCGTGCACATCGCGGGTAAATCGGAATTTCCAATGCTTCGAAAAAAACGACAATATAAACATCGGAACGGCGATGATTGCATAACATCGATATTTTCCGATGCATTGAAAATCGGCACAGTCCTACTTATAATATATTTGTGATTCTTTCATACACTCAGTATGCGTTCTGCATTTTGAAAGCAACACATTAAGTACGTCAGCTTTATTGCTTTCATTTTACAAAAGAAACAATGAAAACCATCAAATCGAAAACTTTATATATAGGTGAACAAAGAAACTTTAATTTTCAATTAAACTATATCTAAGAAAAGAAAGTACAGATGCGAATCAAACTAAATTACGGTTATGTACGATGAATAATGTCTCTGGCCCCTTGTACGACCATCAACTAAATGACTTTTTTCTTTCAATTCGGGATTTTTCTAAATTCTTCAGTAGGTATTATGTGATTTAAAGGCAATGAAAACAATAATTTAACACAAACTTTAGCGAGATAGCAGACAATTCATTCCCAGTTCCTAATTAGCATTATTTTTTACTTTCTCGTATACGAAGTATACAAAGAGAAAGTATTGTAATCGTCAAAAAATTCGAACTCGAGATTTTGACGAATCTCCACGTTTTAGACCTCCCTGATTCCGAAAAACACAATTTTGGAATTATGTCTGGGTGTCTGTGAACAAGATAACTGGAAAACTATTAGAGCTACGGGAATGAAATTTGGTATGAGGGCTTTAAACATAATTTGTAGGTTTCTATCAAATTTTGGACAAAATCCGTTAACGGTAAGTCTGTCTGTCTGTATGTCCGAAGTCATGCGAATACTATAACTCAAAAACTTGAATAGCTGGATGGATAACATTTGGCACACAGTTTTATCGTCATGAATGTAGGTCCGTATAAAATTTTGGGCCAAATCCGTCAAAGGGTTGACTGTCTGTCGGTCTGGGTAATTTACTATTGAAACCAATCCGTGATCTCCACACACATGCGTACGGAAGCAATCTTCTGTGCACGCGAAAGGAGCGAATTACGTCAGTTTATCCTTGATACGGCAAGAGTGAATCCTATCAGTGTGCGATAGATGCGTTTTAATCGGTACGCATCTCTTTGAATTGGATTCTTTACCTAAATATTTTTCAGTCACTATAATGGAAAACCTTCTGATAGTCATTGGATTCTGGATAACAGTAGGTTCGAATTTTTTTAGCCACGCGGGGGAAGGAGAAACGGCACCTTTTTGGGGAAGTATACGAGAAAGTTTAGGGGAGAACACTCCCGCTGGTTCAACTTGGGATTTTTCTTGGCGTGTAGCAAAACTCTTCAGTAGGTATTTTGTAATTAAAGGCAATTGAAACAATAATTTAACCCTATCTTTAGTGAGGTAGCAGACAATTCATTTCCAGTTCTTCTAAGATATAACTTTTTAAACAGCCGCTCGTGAATATAATGGAAGTAGCAATTAGAGATAATGGAATTAGGAAAGCTTTCGCAAAATCTTTTGCTTTTAAAATCTTTAATATTGGAAAGCAAAGATAATTGAGAAAGTCTTCTAAATCAAAATATTTTTTATAAATTATAGAATAATTATATCACATGGAAAGTGTTTTTATTTACTATTAATTAACTGGAAATAAGAACTGATAGTATATTATTTTACAATTAATCATTCGTTTCGAATTTGCAAAATGTTCCTAGTTACAATCAACACATTCTGGGATGTTGGACATTTTTTTCAGCTTGCATCTAGGTATCTTGACTAGAAAGCCCTTTATTAAGAGATAGCATTTTAAGTAGCTTAAAAATTCATGATGAATTTCTTCGGAATTTGGTATTTTTCGCAGACTGTAAATGTATGTAACGTATATGTTTTTAAAACAGTAAAACCCCTTTGGATATACATCTTCATAAAAAAATGCTCCCAAATAATCCAGGTAAACATTAGCACTTTTCAAGTTTTTCTGTTCTTCACATTTTTAATAAGATTCTTAATTAAGAATTTAAATTGCTTATATTTCAGTGACGAAACTCTGAAACCCAAAGGTGTTCGTTTCGGCAGTTCGGAAATTTATAACATCGGTAAGTAATCTTGTGGCCAGTTACCATTATATCGGGCCGAATTTAATTTCCTCTTCTAAAGCATAGCAGCATCTTAAGGTATCCGAACACGTTCGAAAGTCGATTTTCGACCAAAATTCCATTTTTTTAATTTTTGATGTTTTCGATAGTTCATTCATTTACCTTTCTAAAACATATTGACTTTTGTCGGTACGTTAATTAGAAGATGAGATATTAATTGTTTTATAACAAACCGAAAACCGGAAGTGGGCGTTTAATTAGCCGAAAGTTGTCATTTAAAGGGACAGAAACCTGTCAAAAATTCTTTTAAACTCCTTTTTTGCAAGCTAATATGATGTCAGTATATTTTTAGGAATTTTTTTTAAAGTTTAGATACATAATTTGAGCGCGTGGAAAAACTAAAATTTGATTTTTCTCAAAATTAGATTTTATGCATATTTTTCAAACTTCAAACATGATAACTCAAGATATTATCCTTCGATTGTTTTGAAATTTTGTGAACACTTTCTTCAAATGTTTCTCTAATGAATGTCCTAGAATAATGTATATTGTAGCAATATTTTTTAAATTATGGTCTTTTATTTGAAAAATGACATAGAAAATTTGCTGAAAATCTTATAATGATTGTTCGATTAGCTCTAAAATTTTTATTTATCCAAAGAATGTTAAGATTCTAGTACAAGCACTAGTCCATAGTATGTAGTTTATTTTAGTATTAGTTTTATTTGAATTATTACAAAAGTTTGACCTGTAGCATGTTTGAAGTTTTGGGGAATTTCCTCTAAAAAGCAGCAGAAATTCAAGAATTTTGTAAATTTATAATAATTTATACTCAAAAATCATACACTAATATTAATCTTTATTAAATTCGAATCTAAAAAACATATTTTGGTGTTTCTATTTCACAATTTAAGAAAAAAGTGCTCCGAACGTGTTCGGATACCTTAAGCGGGGAGCAGAAGTCTCACTTTCATTTTTTTGTAAATTATTAACATGTGAAAATTTGCTTTCATATTTTCATGACAATTATTGAGCTATATGAAAAAAAACTTTGAACTTTTTGAACTGTTGGCGACATTCAATTAACTGTTTAAACCCGAGGCGACTTTTTTCTTCAAGTTCCTTTAAAACCGGGACCTTTGGGGAGGAAGCGGCATGAATTGGACTCTCCCAAATTGGGTGGTCATTTATCACCCCACCTCACCCCTGCTATAACCTTCCCTTAAGGCGCGCGGAAATGAGCTGCGGTTTTTAAGGATAACTGGACCCCCTACTGCGCCTATCTCCCAAGCGATCTCAGAACCTCAAATCCCCTCAAAATAAGCCAACCGCCTCAGACCGAACTTCTTCGCTGTTAATGGGAAATATTGAGACCGCCTCGCTCGGTGTCAGAGGGCTAAAACTTGGAGGTTCAATGCAAGGCATGTTGGGAGTTTTCTGAGCATGCGCACTCTTATTGTTGTTGTTCTTCATTTTTCGTTGAAAATGTCCAAATACAGCGATTCTGAGCGTATATCGAACGTCAAGGCCTACTATTCGAGCAATAACAGCCCGATCGCCGCTCAAAGGAAATTTGCGACCGAGTACAAGCTGAAGACAACCAGCAGAAACGTTATAACAATCAAAAATGTGATTGAAAAGTTCGAGAGAACTGGTAGTGTCGATGTCTCGCCACTTCAGCGATTTTTGCAGAATTTTGCTCTTCGTCTGCGCCACGTCATAGCCATTGATGGCAAGCATATCGAACATGTCATAAACTAAATACGAATATCCGTAGTTACTTTTAAAATTTGAATAAAATTTTTGAACTCGGTAGTTTTTGAAAAAAATTTTTTATTTCATATAGCTCAATAATTGTCACCCTGTATATTGAAATATGAATACATTAAATATTTTTAAAAATGTTTAAAACTAAATATATTATTAAATTTTAAAAAGCCAAGAAAGGAAGAATCCAAATGGAAAACTTCGTCAAAGGCCAATTTTCATTTTGGATTCTAAATTGGGATAAGTTTTCTGTCGAGGAAAAACAACTTTAAGGTTAAATAAACTTTTCCTCTGTAGCCTGAACCTATCCCGGACAACTGGAAATAAAAATAGAAAAAAAGCGTTTCACGAAAACGAAATCCAAACAGTCTTTACTAACAGAGTCTGAGGAGAGAAAAAAGGCTTGAAAAAACCTTACCTATCGCCATCATGGCAGAACAGACGCCAACTGAAAACAAAGGAAGTTTTGTTTGCTGGCGTGAGCACCTAGCTCCATTTAATGAGTAATACATTAATTAAAAAAGACCTAAGAACTTTTTTGTTATTTATTTATTTATTTTTTATTATTTTGGGGTTTTTTTTCTATCTTATAATTATTATTATTTTATTTTTCATATTCAAAAAAATTTCCAGGACAGGTTTAAAATTGAATTGTCAATAGCTGTGACATAAATAGAATATTTATTCCCAGAACAAAGGATAAAGCAAATAATCTCCAAATGATAATAATTTTCGATAAAGCAAATAATCCTAATTTATTAATCTCTGAATAATATTTAAATTATTTATTAGCTTCTTCAAGCCACATAGTGTTTATTTTGTCTGTTGTTATGATTACAATCAAAGATTTTAAAAAAGTTTGAGCTTTCAGTAGTTGTCTTTCAAAATGAAAAACATTGAATGAAAAAAAATTATTTGCAGAATTTGTTATTGATCAGAAAAAAGAAATATTCTTTTTAAGATATTTACTAGCTAAAATTTGTTATATATCGTATAATATGGAAGATATACTGAAAAAAGTCAAACTGTTTTAACCCTATCAACAAAATGTTGCAAATCTAAATATGTGACAAAAGCCAGTGAATAAAATATTATAATTTTCATTATTTCGTAACGATCCTTATTGCTTTCACTGAATGTGCTTCAGGAAAATTTGTTAGAAACAAATATGTAGCTACATCTTCTAAGAAATTTTGTTAATGTTCCTTAATATGTAGCGGAAGTAATGTATGCTTATATATCCTTATTATGAAACTAAAGTAATGTATGTTTATTTATCCTTATTACAAAGTTCAAGTAAGAGGTATGCGCTTATATTATTATAAGGTTATTTATTATAAACCCTAATTAATTTATGTGTATTAATTCTTTATGAAATTCACATAATGTATTTTTACTTACACATTTTTAGTTTGAAGCTTAAATAATGTATGTTTACGTATTCTTTTCATGAAGAACAAGCAACATATGTTCATGTGTACTTATTTTGAAGCTCAAATAAGAAAGCCATGCAATTTTCTGCTTCCTTAATTAATACTAAAACATATCATTTGCTTTATTTATGTTAAAACAAAAACAGTCTATAAATAAGTGAATATCGCATTTTGTTTCTGTTATCACAAAATGTTTTATTTGCTCTCTTTATCTTAACAGTGAACTTATTCCCAGAAATTCGTGACAGTTTGTGCGTGTCTCAGTACAGCCAGAGCAGAAACGAAAGAGCCGTCTTATTCGTCCAAATGAAGAAAGGTTATTCCTTTGACGAAGAACTGGTCGAGAGAATTCGATCAGAAATAAAGAACGGCTTATCAGACGGACATGTTCCAGAACTCATTCTGGAAACGAAAGATATACCGGTAGTTTATTTCTTCTTGTTATTATGTTTTATTTGCAAAAACTCATTTGTTTTGAAAGCAGAAAAATCTAAAGCATTTCGAGAGTTTGTTGAATGTCAGGAACAAGTTTTTACCCACGAAAGAAAGCCACTTAAATTAAAATATGGGAAGAAAAATATTTTGAAAAAACTCTTATGCCAGAAATAATCTGTTAGAAGTTAATTTAACGACGATCTGGTCGAAAGAATTCAATCAGAAATAAAGAACGGTTTATCTGTCGGGCATGCTCCAAAACTCATTCTGGAAACGAAAGATATACCGGTAATTTATTTCTCCTTGTTATTATGTTTTATTTTCAAAAACTCATTTGTTCTGAAGGCAGAAAATCTAAAGCATTTCGAGAGTTTGTTGAATGTCAGCAACAAGTTTTTTACTCACGAAAAAAAACCGGTTAAATTAAAATATGAGCAGAAAAAACTTTTGAAAAAACTCATTTGCCAGAATTATTTTGTTAGAAGTTAACTTTAACGAAGATCTAATAGAGAGAATTTGAACAGCAATAAAGAACGGCTTATCAGTAGGGCATGTTCCAGAACTCATTCTGGAAACGAAGTATATACCGGTAGTTTATTTCTTATTGTTATTATGTTTTATTTTCAAAAACTCATTTGCCATTTAAATAGAAAAATCAAGAGCATTTCGAGAGACAAAACAAGAATTTTTCCCACAAAAACAAATGTTTAAATTAAAATATTTGAAGAAAAATATTTTGGAAATAAGAAACTTTTTTGTTAGAATATTTTGTTAGGAACCTCACTTTTTATCCCTCTAGTATTATTAAAATATTGCAGAAAAATTATTGGAGTGAGGGTAGTTTATGTTTGGAATAACCAAAACATTTTGAATCCCCACTGCCCTACTTCGCACTCCCCGAAAAATATTTATTCTATTTCCTTTTAGAATTATAACTCTTAAACTCATTTTGATTTAAAATATTAATTTTAAAGCAACATGAGAATTTATTAAATTAAAATTATTTTTGTTCTCTTTATTTAATGTGTTCTATGTATTGATTTTTTCATCCATATATTTACATATAAGGTCTCAAAACTTTCCTCTTCAGAACTTTTTTATTGACCATGAAAAGCTGTAAAGAGAGTAAAACAACTTCAAGAAACTCGAAGATTTATAACAGCGAATTACATTCATTCATTAGATTCATTTTTGTGTGCATTCCTTTCTATCAATTTATTTGAATTATTAAACACAATTATGTGCTTTATTTTGTTAAAGCACAACATGACTGGCAAGAAAATGGAGATACTTGTGAAGAAAATCATCAACAATTTGCCTTACAACGCAGACACTGTTGCGAATCCAGAAAGCTTAGAAAATTATAGAAATATACCACCGTATGAAGACTGAGAGTCTCTTTTCCTAGAAGAGACATATATGTGACATTTATACCCTAAAATTCTTTTCTACTGTCCAAAGAAATAAAAGTATTTATTTGAAAAATAAAAATTGCTACATCTGGCGTTATTTATACTTTTCTACACATCCATTTTAATTAGCATTAGGGAAATCATGTTCATTGTTTTGCTATTGTTCTCGATATTTTGTGAGAAACCGTTTAAAAAGAACACTAACATAAAACTGACCATAGGATATTAGGTGTGTAATTTCATGAACGTTTGTTTGATTTGTTTTACATTTCCACTTTGTGCTTGGATCGCCAACATTCCCTTTTAGATCGATTTATATGAATCAGATCAAACTCTCCAGGCATAACTAATATGATAATGGAACAAAATCCCTAGATCCTAACAAACCAGAATGCAGACGAACGAAATCTCGGTTATGCAAAATCAAAACAGGGTCAAAATACCAACGTTTAGCTTTGCTTGGTTAAATTCGGTTTTCAGTTAAATATTACAAGCAACTAATTAATTGTTAAAATCACTAAATATGTCGTTAGGTGACTTGAGATGGAATAGCTTCGCATGGTTCTTTTTTCAATAATATAACGAATTTCCTAAATATTGACTGAAAGACTGAGAAGGGTGCTTTTCAGTCTTTCAATTTATCAAAATTGTTTTTCTTAACAACATAATTTCTTATATGTATAGTGACTAGCTGCGTGGCCCGGCGTTGAACGGATTATCTCGAATAATGCGTCATTTTTCCCTGGAGGTGAGAAGAAATAAGGTCACGTGACGCATGACCAACATTCTCTCCTAAATAAATAAGGAGAAAGAGCGGTTCAAACATTCCGTCCGCGAAAATGCGACGAATTCATTCATTTTGGCATTTTTAATTAATACCTTTTTAACTAATTGTAATTTCGGAATTTAAATAGTCAAAATGGATCCCTTTGATTATACCCCATCTTTTGGTAATTTCGGCGAGCTTATCCCTTCAGCGGTTAATAATTGTTTTAGCCTCTCATACATACATTAGAGTGGCCCTTATTATAATGACGAAAAATTTACTTAACATTTTTTTAATACACCCCACCTAATTTTTTCTATAAGTAAGTATACCAAATATTTTTTCAATACATACAGGTTTACCCATGCTGCATCGAGCTTGATTAACACAATGCGGACAGGTACGGCGTATGGAGTCTACCAGTGGGTATTGTAATGTTTCCTTCCCGCGAGCACAATTCCCATGAGAAAAAGAGTGCCGTCCCTTTTGATATTGGCGGCAAACAGCAGGACAGTTGCACCTGGACATCGCTAACGAGACGGGCGCAAGAGAAAGGACTTCACACAGAGGGCCGCCACAATGCCAAGGAATCAATCACTGTCAGCGAGCACATTAGCGGTACCCTTTGGTGTCATCCCTGAATAGGCCGGTAGTGGCGAAACTCAAGAACCTTCCCAGAATAGGGGTTGACCATTAGGAAGGCGAGCTGTTGGTCAACCAGAGTACCATTATCCAGTGAAGGAAAAGGTAGGCGGAGCTCCACTCCCTGAAGGGAAGAATAAAAACTGATGTTCGGGGAGATAGGACAGGGGGGAGAAACGGATTAGGAGTCTCGAACTGGGTTTCAGGCTCCGGAGCACCGAAGAGAGCTGTGTCATATTGATCAGCTCGGATTGAAAGTCCCGAATTATTTCGGACTTTGGTAAGCAAACCCCGAGGAATCGGCATTCCCCGAACTCTCGGCTCATCAACTTGCGAGCACTCCTGGTAGTCTCGTGGTTCGGTATCACGTTGATAGATGGAAGTTATCCATCCTATGATTACTATTCTTTATGGACTAATTGTTCATGGAACTTTGACGTTTTAGAACTATGATTTTGTTGATTGACTTTGTATATAATCATATTTAATCCAGACTTCTCTGCGAGAAGTATCTCTTAATTATTGCTGTATTAATAAAAGTACTTAGGCCAACCTAAGCTTGAAATTATTTGGTCACACCTAGGCCAAGACATTACAGTATATACCATAATCTGAATAAAAACCATCGAATGTAGTAGGGCCGAAAAAACTTTATTTTTCTTTTCGAAACGCTATAGTGCGGAAAACTTGCCTCTAGGGTAGATAAGTAAAGCGCAAAAAAAATTATTTTGCTTTCATCTGACTGTAGCGCATCGTCCATAAACTTTTCGAAAATATACGATTTTAATAATTTTTCTAATAACTAAAAAAAATCAAATGACTTCTATAACAAGTAGCTACAGATATAGTTTAGGACAACAAAGTATAGGGAAGATAAATAAATGAAAAAAAAAACATTTTACAAATTCTTAATAGTGCATTGCAGTAAAAAACCCCACATTTTTTCACAAAAAATTGACAAATTTCCATTGAAACAAAAAGTTGTTTCTGATTGTGTAAAATTTCAATTTGTAATCAAATATAGTCCTTTACTTGCCTTCAGTTTCCTTTGGTACTTTAAAATAAGATTTGCTTGAAAAACTTGGAATTAACGATATTGAAAGAAGTGTAGTTATTATAAAACAATATCTGGAATTGGAACCGACGGCTTTTTGTGATGCCTTGGTTACCAGCTTCACACATCGTTCCACTGCTTGGGTGCGACATGGGAAGATACCCTCGTGATTGAAAAATTAAACTCAAAGCAGTTTTGAAGAACCATAAAAGAGAAAAATTATTCAATTTTACAAGAACCAGGTTCTGCATTCGTAGGTCGCGTTGCACACTCTCATGGGTCTGCTCAAAACATTGCCAATAGCATTCTTTCTCATTTGAATGAAACTGGATTTTTATTATATGAACTGGACGTAATTGGATGTGATGGAACCGTTACCAATACGGGATGGAAAACAGGTGTTATTTCCCAAATTGAAAAACAAGTTAAATACCACTACAGTGGGGTGTATGCTTCTTACACTTTAATGAATTGCCATTTCAGCGTCTGTAAATAAATTTAGATGGTGAAACGACTGTGCCAAAATCATTTAGTGGTCCGATTGGTACACAGCTCAGTAAATGTGAGAAATTCCCAGTGGTATATTTTAAAATGAATGAGTGTGAGATTTCAGAAATTGAACTGAAAATTTTAATCGAAGATCAACAGTATCTGCTGGACATAAGTTATGCAGTAAAATCAGGCAGCTTTCCTGAAGATTTATCTGTTTGTGAACCCGGTCCACTTTCCCATTCAAGGCGGTTAACAACGGCGAACAGAGTTCTCCGTTTGTATTTAAGTATTGAAAACCCAACAGATGAATACAGGATTTTGGTTTCTTTTATCCTAAAGTCATATATGCCTGTATGGTTTCATATTAAGAAAAGTAAGTACTTCACAAATGGAACAGAACATGTATTTGAAGTTATAAAATCGTCAAGATTCCTGCCAGAAAACTTATTAAAGATCATTGACCCAGTAATTCAGAGAATTGCTTTTTTGCCCATCCAGGAAACGTAGTTTTTGAGTATGATAGTAGATAATAGGGATCTTATAAAAGAATTAGGTTTCAGAAGAATTATAAAAGCTAGAAACTTAGCTTCTAAAAGAAAGTCAATCAGGAGTTTCCAACCACCAAAATTCAATTTCCCAGCTACATACTACATTCACTGGATCACTATTACACTTTCACCACCAACTTTGCTGCGAAGATTCTCGAATCAAGAGATTTGGTCTAAGGTCCAATCAGGTGGAACAGCGGCTGAGTGGAACTTTGACAAGTTCCCATGTCGCACCCAAGCAGTGGAACGATGAGTGAAGCTGGTAACCAAGGCATCACAAAAAGCCGTCGGTTCCAATTCCAGATATTGTTTTATAATAACTACACTTCTTTCAAGATCTTTAATGCCAAGTTTTTCAAGCAAATCTAATTCTAAAGTACCGAAAGAAACAGAAGGCAAGTAAAGGACTATATTTGATTACAAATTGAAATTTTACACGATCAGAAACAACTTTTTGTTTCAATGGAAATTTGTCAATTTTTTTGTGAAAAAATAAGGTTTTTTTTTAGCGCAATGCACTATTAAAAATTTGTAAAATTTATTATTTTTTTCATTTATTTATCTTCCCTACACTTTGTTGTACTAAACTATATCTATAGCTACTTGTTATAGAAGTCATTTGATTTTTTCTAATTATTAGAAAAATTATTAAAATCGTATGTTTTCGAAAAGTTTATGGACGATGCGCTACAGCCAGATGAAAGCAAAAGATTTTTTTTTTTTTGCATTTTACTTATCTACTTTAGAGGCAAGTTTTCCGCACTACAGCGTTTGGAAAAGAAAAAAAAAAGTTTTTTTTCGGCCCACCCTAGTAGAGAGGTCACCACCCCTCTAACCTCGTATTAACCCCTTGGGGACGAGCGCCGCATATGTGCGTTTCAGTTTGACTCATGTCAGGGCCGAGAGCCGCACATATGCGTTTGGCCTTTGGAACAAAACGTTTTCTATCAGATGGCGTTACTATTCCATGTTTCTTTCAAAAGATTGGCCCCGTACATTAGTATTTCTCTCTCCGAGGTCAGACTGTAGTCGGCCACGTGTCTGTGAATCATTCTATTAGAATTATTTGATTTTTGAGATATAAACAGAAACACGTGCTGGCGAGTGTCAATAGAAGCATGTGTTAAAGATCTCTTTAACTCATTTTGGAGTGATTGATTTATAGTTTATCCTCTCGCTTGGGTTAGGATTTTTTGGGAGATATTCTGTCAAGGGTTTTTATGCCTCTCTATTTTATTTTTGCAGTTATTGCTAAAACTTGCGTTAACTTTCAGAGGAGGAAATATGTAAATTTTTAAATGACATATCTATGGATTTTTCCGACGATAGTGATAAAGCAATAAATTATTAGAGTTCTTTAGATAGTTATCAATCATCAAATTCTGAATTAGAAGAGGATAGTACTAATATATCGATTCCAATTCCGTCATGTCAGTTGAGTCCTAAAATAGAAGATTTTTCAGAAGGCTTTGAAGAGTTAATTATTACAATTTTCTTGAAGTATTTTATAATATTAAATGTAAATATTTATTTTTTCCTATATTTTCGAATTTTGCATCAATAATCTAGTGTTTATTTAGGAACTTTCAGTTATAGGGAAATACACTATATTTTTATTTTTTATTATTAAAAATCAAGTATTTTAATTAAACTTTTTTTATGATTTAGAATATGATATCGTTTACCGCATATTTAAAAATGGTTTCATTTCTATGTAAAGGGCACTTTTTATGCATTATTATGTAACGCGCACTGTTAATGCGTGTTAGGCTTAGCGGAAGAAAATGCTTCGGCCGGTAAGCACGGAATGCGCTTGCCAGCTCCCGGCCGGTGGGCACGTTTCCTTCAGCGAGCGGCCGTCCCGAAGGGGTTAAATCTGTATATGAATCGTAAACTCAATTCGTATATTCGTATGTTATTCCAACTGTAATGTGAATTCGGAAAATTAAAACGTCATATCTTTCGGAACAGAGGTGAGTCACTGATTTTAGTCTGTTTCCCTAAATTACGTTGCATTCAAAAATGAATAATGATGTAATCCTCATTCAGGTATTATTTATATATAGAGAGATGATCTCAAACTAATTCAAATCTAAATCATATTAGCATTCTAAATCAACATATTTTTTGGTCCGTCGAGCCGGAGGGCTCTTTGTTAAATGCCTCCAAAAGGCTTTAAAGCTGTTCAGAAATTTAGTAATGTATATACAGAAGTAGAAAGATTCTAGGAGAAAATTAAAAAGGCAGTTGAAGGTTCAGACAGCTCAGTAGCTTTGATTAATGTGTTAAAATCGAAAGTGATTAACTATGAACAAAAACTAGAGGTAGCATTTTCGGAGTTGAATTGTGATGATAATGAAGAGAATCTAAATAAATATTTGGATATTCAGGATGTTTTATTAAATTGTTCCGTTTTGTTAGAAAATGTAACAACTAAAACGCAAAACGAAAAACAAATCGAAGATTCAAAGCATATAAATAAGATTTCTAAAAAATTACCAAAGCTTGAATTACCGCATTTTAATGGGGGGTTAGAAAATTGGATTACATTTAAAGAAGTATTTCAAGCTACTGTAATTAATAATGCAGAATTATCAAACATAGATAAGTTACAATATTTATTCGCATCTGTTAAAGGTAATGTCGCAAAATTAATTCGGGGATTTGCAATTCGGGAAGAAAACTTTAAAATTTGCTGGGAGTTATTGTGTGAGAGATTCGAAAATAAAAATCAATTAGCTAACTGCCAGATTAATAAATTGTTTAGCATTAAAATTCAAAAGGCAAATTCTTCAAAATTATTATTTGAGATTTTAGATACTGCAAATGAATGTATTCGAAATTTGAGTGTATTAGGCTTAGAAACAAATCCTTTAACTGAACTCATAATAATAAATCATTGCGTTGCAAAGTTGCACGAAGAAATCGTTCACCGCTGGGAATTGACCTTGAACCCAGATTCCTTTCCTACTCTTAAAAAGAACCCAGATTCCTTTCCCACTCTTAAGGTGAACCCAGATTCCTTTCCTACTCTTAAGGTGAACCCAGATTCCTTTCCTACTCTTAAGGAGTTGCAGATGTTCATTGAGAAAGAAGCAAGATCGCTTCATATTAATGACTCATCCAAAACTAAAACCATTCCTGTAGATAAAATACGAGATAATAATTTCGCTGCAGATGGTAGAAAGTACACTCAGTTTACAAGAGGAATTCACTTCAACGAAAGAACTAATCCGGTAAAAAAAAACGATCGTTAATAATGTCATGACTGAAAAGGCATATTCTGTTCCTGCCAGGAAAATCTAAACCACCCTCTTTATAACGGGTCTATTCTGGTACCCCCGGTTGGGTTGGAAGACGTCACTTTATCCGCACGTTAACAATGGGAAAAGTGACGTCTCCCAACCCAACCA
Source organism: Araneus ventricosus (assembly GCA_013235015.1). Classification (NCBI taxonomy): domain Eukaryota; kingdom Metazoa; phylum Arthropoda; class Arachnida; order Araneae; family Araneidae; genus Araneus; species Araneus ventricosus. The sequence continues at coordinate 207,107 of BGPR01001123.1, forward strand.
GAATAGACCCCTTACGGCCTTATTCACCATCCATTGTTAAACCATGATCAGCGGTTAAATGATGGTTCTGCCATGATGATGCGAAAGCTGACCGAAGTGCGTCGCCAAATATATACCCTAGCGGGTTGCTATTTTGGCATGGTATCTCAAATTCTCGTTTGTTGGCGATTTTTAAAATTATCCTCAGCCTTCGAGCCAAACGAGTTTCTCGCCAACTCGCCAGTTAGGTTATACATCCAGTCGATCATTTCGGTCAGCATTCGCTTGTTTGTGTCAATTCACTTTTAACCGCTGATCATGGTTTAACCATCGATGGTGAATAAGGCCGTTAATGTCCTATTTTTAATCATATGAAGGTTGAGGAGCGTTTAAATGCGATACAAGGTATTTGTTGTGAAAATTGCCTCCGCAAAAATCATACCACTGCAAATTATAGGATAAATATTGGATGCAAAGCATGTAAAGATAGGCACCATGCGCTTTTACATCTTTATAAAGTAAACATTCCGGCTTCGAATGAAAGTAATCGGAATGATATGGCTGTTTCTAGCGGAATTCAATTGCATACGAGTCGTCAATCCAGTTCTGTTTTGCTATCAACTGCTATTATTAAAGTTAAATCTAGGTGGGGAAAACTTATTGAATGTAAGGCTTTAGTTGCCAACGCTTCGCAATTGTCATTAATCTCTCAGAATTTAGCGGAAAAATTAAACTTGCCTTTGAAAAGTAAGAATGATAGGTTAACAGGGATTAATGGTATTAATGCGGAAACTTCATTACATAGCTGTAAGATGGAATTTACCCCTCGTTTCCCTTAAAACCCTTGATTCTTGAAGTATTCGTAGTTAAAAAAGTGACTTCACCTCTTCCGAACTTCGATATTCAAATTCAAAATTGGCCGAATCTAGAGAAACTCTTACTTGCGGTTCCGAATTTTTATATTTCGCAACCAATTGACATTTTAGGGTCTATTCTGGTACCCCCGGTTGGGTTGGGTTCAGCAAGATAACAACGGAACTCAACCCAACTCGTAACCCAACCGGGGATACCAGAATAGATCCCTCTGTTAGGTGCAGACATTTATCCACTCCTCCTAGATGGACTTCCCGTTAAGGGACCATCGGGGACGCCAATTGCAATTCCCACTCAGTTGGGATATATCCTATAGGGAAAACTCTACACAAAGAAAGTACCTGAAGCCGTTATACATTCAACCGTGTGTGATAATTTAACTAAATTCTGGACTCTCGAAGAAGTCCCTTCAAACGTCACAGTCAAAAAGGACGTTGATCCGTGTGAAATCTTTTATCAACAATCGGTTGATCGAAATGCTATCCTCCTAGATGGACTTCCCGTTA
>BGPR01001123.1:227506-240840 GCA_013235015.1 Araneus ventricosus
TTGAATAGCTTAGCAAGATTGATGTTAAACTAATATTCACATTGAGTTGTGAATAGCTTAGCCAGATTGATGTTAAACTAATATTCACATTGAGTTGAATAGCAAGCTGAAAATGACAAAAGTTTTTCTTTGAATTCCTTCCTGCAATAGGAAAGAATTCTGGTTTCTTGACCCATTAACGCCCAAATTAATTTAAGGCGTAGATTTGAATAAATTTATATTAAATTACGTTTAAAACACCAAGACTAAGTTAACTGCAAAGTAGAATTAAAATCGGAGAAAAATATTTTGTTTAGAAAAGAGAAATTTGGTAAAAAAATCATTTAAAATTTTTTTACTTAAATATTAAAGATTTTTTAAATAGAGTAAAATACCAAAAAATAAAAATCGCTTTCCAATTTTTTGCATTACCTCAAAAGTAAATCGAAGTAAAAATTAAAAAAAATTCGCAACTACGATACTTTGGCTTCAAAGTCTGGTTAACTGGTAGTATATACCAGAACAGAACACCATTTCGTGCCCCTGCGACCATAGCCTTTTGGTTATTTAAACAGTGTGGCGGACATGAAGTGGAAGAGACATCGGAAGACGCTCCTTAACTGTCTAGAAAATAAAGGCGAAGGCAGAGAGATGGAGAAGGTTGCAAAAATACAAATCTAAAAATCCTGGATAATATACTAGAAACTAAGGAGAGTGTCATATAAAACCATATGCAAACAAAAACTGTAAAAACGAAAGAAATAAGAGTATGAAATGTACAATATCAACAAACAAGAGAGATAAAGAAAAAAACCCAATCAAATAAAGAATTCCACAAAAACAAACTAAAATGCGAGTGTTAAAACACATGTATGTCTGTTCTGTTGATTGTTCTTTTCTCCATGAAGTGGAAGCTCTTCTGTGTGGAAGCGGAGAATAGTTCAGATGCGCTGTCACTTCGACGAAGAGGGCGCAAAAAATTCCCAATGTCGGTTTGCAGGTAATGGAAAAGACATGAAGTGAAAGATGGTCATGGATTTATTCGAAAAATCTCATGAAAATCATTAAGATGTTGTAGCAATCGTTGGGTTTTTTAAGTCAGGAGCCTTTGTTGGAAGCGACGTTGAAGAACCAGATTAGCTCATGTTGCTGTGCCGGTTTAGTCATGTGGAAGGATGCAGTCAGAATGCACTCTGTCGCATAATGCAAAGGAATGCCGTTTGTGTTTCCACATGGGCAATTTGCTATCGAGGCAAGGTTAAACCTCTTCAGGTACGAGGGAAATGGGCCGTGTCCTGTAAAAAACAGAATTTCTTCCCTTTTCCAGTAGCATGGTTGAGTCGAGACTCTTGGCAGGATGTTAAATGTGGACCTCCCCGTATCTTCATCTTCCCAGTCTTACCGCCAGTCATCCATCATTTTTTCCCTGAAGATTGATTTCAGGAAGGAAATCGGAGCCTTAACAGATAGTGGTCTCTATCAGACTCCGCAGATTCTTTTTCCAATCTGTCCGCCACCTCGTTTCCGTCGTAGCTCTCGTGAGCTTTGATTCAAGAAATGTGTAAATGCTTATTCGTGATAAGGCTTTGAGGATATCTCTAGTTGTTGTGTTTCTACTTCTTGGGTTAGCTTCCGTCTGGACACTCGCCTGATTGTCCACTAGAATGGTTATTGGCTGGTGAGAGAGGCTGGTTGCATTGTCTGTTGCGTGTTTCAAAGCCAGAAGTGCCGCCTGGAAAACTGTATCGTAGTCTTGCAGTTTTGCCAATCATCTGTAGATTACTTTTTTCTGACCAGACGCAAAATGCTGCCCCTACACCTTTTTTGGTCTTCGAGCCATCCGTGTAGATGGGGTGCCCGATGTTATACCCCCTCCATCTACCAAAGAAATATGTTCTTCTGTCGGACAATCAGTGGGATGTGCAGCCTAGTCCGTTTCCCCTTTTTCCAACCTCTACAGGAACGAGAATTGTCAGTGTCCGGAAGGGAGATGTTCAGTTTTCGAAAGGCTGTGACTCTGGACTCTTGCTGGAGCTGGAGGTACAGAGGAGGGATTCCAAGTATGACCTGGAGCGCCGAGGTTGCTGTGGTTCTGTATGTTCCTGTAACATTAAGCAGGATTGGTCTTTGGATGGTGTTAAGCTTCCTTTTGATTCTAACCGGTGGTTATAGGCATCAGAAGCACCAGCTCCATAAGCAAGCATCCTTTCTGTAACAGTCTTGTACAGTATTCTTCTAAGCTTAAGGGAAAATCTCTAGTTTTCCCCGGTAATCTTTAGTAGGTTCTGATAAAGAGTAAATGATTTGGTTGAGAGACTTCTAGGGTGCGCGTTCTAGTTTAGTAAGCCATCTGTAAGGAGTCCGAGATATTTGCTGAAAATTGTTTTGGAGTTTGGTAATACCTATTAACTTCATAGACAAAGCAAATAAGAAACAATGGAATGCATTCGGTTCAGCCACGGAAGTGAAATGTAACAGTTCAGCCACGGAAGTGAAAAGTAACAGTTCAGCCACGGAAAGTAATACGTGTAAGTAAATGCATAAGTAGGACGCGTATCTTTAACGGCTTAAAATGACAACTCCGTCATCTATTACATGGAGATATAATGCAGACCGGACATTCAGAGATAAACTGGTGTTTTACAAATCCATTTCGTTGTAGAGATATTATGCCAGGCACAAATTTGATTACAAATCGCAGTCATAATAATGAATATTTCATAAAAAAATATTACCCTTCCAAATTATATCTTAAAACGAAAGACTGCGATTATTCATTTATAAACTTATTTCGTAGTAGAGATATTATGCCTTATAGATGTTATGACATATTTCTCTTTATTTCGTAAACAGAATTACTCTTCCCAATTAAGATTTAAAAGAAGAGGTTCCAAATATTCATCAGACACTTATAAAATTAAGATGTTATTAATTATAATTTCGTGTTAAATAAATGTGTAACAATGATAGAACTTCACACTTATTTTAACTTTTTTGCTGTCTTTACTGAACTTTATTTAAGTTTATTTATTTAATTTTATATATAATTTTATTTACTTTTGATATTATAGATGATTACTTTGAATTTCACGAATGGTCATACAAGAACTATCCTGAATTTTGGGACTGCGTTTGGCGTTTCTTTGGTATTGTTCATTCGAAACCTTACTCTCAGGTACAGTTATAGAGAAATTTATGAATTGACCACTGCTAATTTCCATATCAGTCCTTAAATCATGAATTGAAGAAGCGCTCCGTAAAAGCAAGTCACGAAACTGGCTCATGTAAATTACGTATGCCTTTTAAAATTTCAATTCCGAAAGACCAACTTGATTTACACATAAGAGGAACGTTCGTTATTTTCTTTAAAAAATAACTGTCAATATTCCAGAACTCGGTGTTTTCAGAAAATTATTTTTATGTTAGACATTTTCGGAAATCACAGTTGTTTGTAATAACATTTAAAAATTTCAATCAAATATTTATTTTAAGACGACCAGGGACCTTCAAAATCATTTTTAAAAATTTTGAACTAATCCATTTGAAATTTTGCAAGCATAAATAAGAGCATTATATAAAACAACAGAAAAAGTTTACTGCATTACATTTATTTATTTCTGAGTTAAGGGTATAAATGTAATTTATATAACAATTAATTACTTTACTGATAAATGTTCCAGGCCCTCCAAAATTACTCGAAATCACTCCATTTTTTATTAGTTACTCTAACCCTTTTCAAACAAAAATTGGGATTAATTTTTACGCTTTAGAAAGGAATTTCAAAATGAAGACACATAATAACTCGAAACTATTGATTAGAAAAAATATACCCACTATTTGATATGAACGAAAATATTTACTTTTTAATAACAGAATAACTTCTATTTGAATGCCAAAATTTCTTCTCCATATGTTTTTATACTTATTTAAAATGTCATAAAATTTAAACAAAAAATTGAAGCGCCTGGAACATTTATCATAAAGGTCATTATTTGTAATTAAAAATTACATTTATACCCGTAACTCTGAAATAAATGAATATATTACTGTGAAATCTTGTGTCAAGTCTTATATAGTAGTCATATTAGTGCCTGCAAAATTTGAAATTGATTAGTTGAAAATTTAAAAATTTGATTTTGAAGGACCCTGGTAGCCTTAATTCAGTAAAAATGCGAATACCACTGATGGTTAGTATTTGATTGGGTTTACTGACACATTTTAAAGAAACTAGTTATCATTACAATACATACAATTTAATTCTATTTACAGAGTTTTTTGCCTTATTAATTTTCATTTGTCACCTCACATCCAAGAATCGTGACCTCACAACCATAATGAGTCCTTTTATTATTCTCCAAAGAGATGCCTGACAAGAATATTAAAGTCTCTATTCGATAGATTCCCGGAATTTTTCACGTTTTCTTTCATTTGTCACCTCTCATCCAGGAATCGCGGGAAGTATTGTTGATGAATCCTTTATTATTCTCCAAAGAGACGTCTGCAAGAATAATAAAGTCTCTATTCGATAGATTTCCGGAATTTTTCATGTTTTCTCCAACTTATTGAAACTTAATTTGGTAATAATGACAATCATATCAGTTAGCAGCATCTTTAAAGAATTCTTCAACTTTCATGAAGAATAACACAAAAATACCTCTCTATAACAGTGAGCTTGATTATATCGCCTTAAGTGTCAACACTTCCCAATAATTCTGTAGCTTTCATCTGCAACAAGACACTGAGTTAATTTACTGAAAAAATTTGCCGTGAAAAATAATGTTTTTTATTGCTCGAGTCAAGGACTTTACCTGCAGGCTCACTGGAGTAGTGTGTTTTTTTCAATCTCAAAAAAGAACGTATCAAAATATATAATAAGCACTATTGCGGATAATGCAAAGTGGAATTTTTTAGCCGATATATGACATTTTTCAAGTGATTTTGGGCGATATCAAAGCAGATATTAGTTAATTACTTATTATATTTTGAATTATCAAAAAGATTTTACTTTCGAGATAAGATAGACAAAGACTCTTCCTTCTGAATATTTTACCCGTCAGTTTTTAAAGATAAATTCATCTATTCAACAACTTCATCAGCAAAACGTGTACTCATAAAAACTTTTTGAGGAACACAATGAGTTTTTAATTAAGATTCCAAAATGTTATTTATATGAAATACACATAATTCGTGTTATGTTTGTCATTTGTGTTTCTAGTACTATCGTTTGTATTCTTGAGATTATAGAACCATATACAATCGTCAAGGCAAAAGGTCGTATATCAAAAATTCTATTTGGTTGAAATCCAATACTCTGTACGCCCTCATATCGCTAATGGCTGCCAATTCGCCAATGCCAAAAACCAAAATGGATGCTAAGGTAAACAATGCAATGAAGCAGTCATAGTTAAAGATTAACTGCTGGAAGTTTAAACGAATATTCATTTTTACCGAAGAATTCATACTTTTTTTCGAACCTTGTTGTGTTGCTCTGTTTACCATTCCATATACTTTAGCAGCCATCTTCCTTTCAGGCGTTTCCGAATTGGCATTCGTTGGCGATATGAAGAGGTACCGACTAGAGAATTTCAACCAAATCGAATTTTTGATATACAAACTTTTGCACTTTCAGAGATGATATATTTCAGAAATTTCACGGAGGAATACATATAAAAGATAAACACTAGATTTCAGCCGGAGATTTTCAAATTTGTGGCATTACTTTACAGGTCATAAGTTAATTACAGACATCCCAATTTGCACAAGATACAGTACAATATTGCTACGATATCTTCACGTTATTGTACGGCATTCAGAATATCGAACAACATCGTAGAGATACCGTATAGTATCTTGTGCTAAAAGGGATGTCAGGGGCCTATTAACACAAGATATCCTACAATATTTTTACGATATCTTTACGATGTTGTGCGGCTTTCAGAAGATCGTAGCAACATCGTGGATTTATTGTAGAATATCTTGTGCTACAAGAACTGGTGAATTTTCGGCATCACTTCCATGCAAGTGTCTACTCTACATTAAATTGCATAAGAAAACAAACACAAAGCTTAATATTATTGAAAATGATCTAATTGTATGTTAAATTAATGAAAATAATAACGAGAAAAATAGGTCCTTTAGAATGTTTACACTCCAACTTGTCAAGAAAATGTGCCTGCCTTACCCTAATAGCACAAAATGCTGTACAATGTTGTTACGATATTTTCACGATATTGTACGACATTCAGAACATTGAACGATGTCGTGTAGATATCGTACAATATATTGTGCTAATAGGGTTAACTTTCGCCTAATATTAAGTTACCCTCTAACCGAAACACCACTGGACACTCGGTCACACGGAATTCCGTCATAATGATCTCTATTCCAGAAAACCTCCATTTTAATGTAAGACAAGGGGTCTCAGGAAGGTATTTGATTCACACGCCAAAACGCTACAAAAAACGTTGTATGGTAGATCCTCTATATCACCGTAACTACATATGTTAAAATCATAACTAATGTCTTATTTCAGAGATAAAGGGTAACAACAGAAATTACACAAAAAAAATTGAAAATCAGAATTGTAGCTCAGCGACTACTGAGTCGCAAATTTGGGCAAAAATACCCATGAATTGGTGACGCGATCCTCTATATCTTGGTAACTACATATGCTAAAAACGTAACTAATGTCTTATCTTAGGGATAAAGGGAAACAACGGAAGTTATAAAAAAAATTTAAAATCGGAAAAGAGTCACGCCAGTAAATAATCCTACGCCTTTAACAGCAGCGGTTGTTTGAAAAAGACAGCCTCCCGTCATTTTTTTCATTGGGAGAGATGTCGTACTGTTGAATGGTGTAATTCACTTCACAATTTGAGTACAACATTTATATTTCAACAAGCTTAAAAGAAAATATTGTGAATACTGTAGCTAAAATTTCTTCTTTGTCAAAATCTGTTTAGAGTGCTAACCATCTTGCTTTGTGTAACACAGAAATCTTATTTCTTCCACATGGTTTCATGAGTTACTTATAACATTTAGATTTAAATGTATTTCATAATACTATCATAGAGCTTTGCATATAAATAGGAATTCGCTTTACTACAAATGTATTCGAACTTATTCGCAAGCGTAACATAAATATAATAAACAATATATATACATACTTCTAATATAATAACCCAGTTCCTCCGGTAACACTCTGACGTCACCAACAATAAAACTCGCGCATAGTATTGCGAGACGTTAAACAGTATTATTTCATTGTTAGAGAACCTGTATTTCAGCAATTTTAAATTTAATAGAGTAATTGTCGTTCTAATTTCAAATTGAATAGCTCTAAAATAGTGAAATAAAATTTTTTATCGATTGATATCAAATTTTTCTCGCTATGATCAATAGTTCTCGATAAATTTTAAATTATATTAATCCTATATTTATATTAATTTCCGTTTTTTAATAGAAAGTAGTAAATTACGTCAGTGGTATATCATGCGCGTGATATAGTTTGGACACCAAATTGTATCTGAATGCAATCGTGGCGACGTTGTTTTCTTGCCAAGAATTAAATTAGCCACCAGGGACGTGAATCTACCATTCGTTCTCAACCGCCGCTAGTTCCCGTGAATTCCAGCTTACACGATGACTATCAACAAATCGCTTTGGCCAGCTTTCGATCATGTTGTAATTTACCTCGATGAACCTGTCTATTTACATGGACAGCTCTATGTTGCACTTACAAGGTCTAGGATTCCCAATCACGTTAAAATTTACACAAAGACATCTGAAGTACAAGGAAAATTATTGAACAACGAAAAATACTTCACACGGAATGTTGTTTACCAAGAGGTTTTTTGAATAAAGAAATATTTAAATAATATGTAAATAAAAAAATATTTAATGTCGTAAAACCTGTTTATTTTATTTGTTTTCAATTGTTGTTAAACATTTCTCACGCATATATATATAGGCAGTTTGCACCAGTCAAACCAAGACAGGTGATTTTCTAGTATTATAATAATAATTATAAACAGTCACAGTGTGTTGTGTTAATCCTTTATAGTTGAAACAACTTGTAAAATGACTATCATTGCCCTACTCTTTGGGCCCTATAAGTATATATAATAACTCAGAACATTTTAAACACTTTTAAACAATACCTGACGTTCAGATCACATTAAAATACAATATCTTTAGTTGTTATTTCATAATATGCTTAAAATGTGTTAAAAATTTGTGATGATTCTGCATTAAAAAGAAGTCAAAATAGAAAAATATTCAAAGATAGTAATCAATAAGACGATAAATATACCTTTATTGTACCTGTTTATTCATAAAATATTGAATGAAAACAAATGTGCCCAGATTCTGTATTTACAGCTAAGAGTTTTGTTCTCTTTCAGGTATACGACAGAAAAAATGGATTCGAGAGTATGGAATGGTTTAAAGATGCCCGTCTAAATTATGCACAAAATCTACTCAAATACAGGGATTCTGAAATCGCAATAATCTCAACAGGTCAATCAATATTTTACCTAATTATCATTCACTTTTGGTTTCTGAATTCTAATGCTGTTTTGAAATGAGAGGGGAAAATCTCTTGGAAAAGAGGAAAAAGTGCAAAATGTTAACTTTTATTTGTCAATTTACGCATTATTTTCCAAAGGAGTAAGGAAGCCATGATTATAAGTTTACTAAAGAAATAGTGCGTAAATATATATTAAAAATAATCTTTTCCTGTAAAAAGACATCTCCTATACTTCTGTATAAAAGTTTTCATTAATAGTAAACGTGCATGTTTTCAAAGACCTACCACTTTATATACGAGTATTCATGATCTGAATTACTTTTTCCTTTTGATGTAAGGAAATATTATAAGAGATAGAGATTAAACGAATTTTTTTAGGTCCCAACAAGAGGTTTGGGATCCATTCGAGTTTAGTTTATTTTTGCATCAGCCTGTAATGGTCTCTGAAAAAATATCTTTAAAGCACTTAAAAGTATAATAAAATTTCCGTAATTCGTCGTAATTCAAGGGACCGATCCAAAATGGCGTATTAACGAGATTGACGTACAATCGCATATTGTTTCAAAATTCAATAAATTACTCACGTTAGCCGTATAATATAATAAGTTTAGCTCTTAATATAATTCCGAATCATGTTGATTTATTAGTGTTTTTAAAATCTCAAAAAACATTATTCAAATTTAAAAGACTTTAAAACTGGAAAAAATTCCAACTTTTTAAGATACCGCGTGCGTAATAAATTCGTGCAAACTTCAAAAATTCATAATAAAAGAACTGATGCTCGGAAAAAAATTTCGTTTTGCGCGAATATGATCAGAGGGACATTGGATTTTTTGTCCATTAAAAAAATTATTCCGAAAGTAAACGAAAGATGGCGCTCACACGGCATACTGAGACATTTTATGCAAATCATGCTAGCAATAAAACACCTGGCTAGAAATGGATTCGTCATTCGATCCCGGCAGGAATCTATCGTTGCCAGATAGAGTGTTGGTGGTTAAACTTTTTTACAAGAATGGTGACTCCAGAACTATTGCATTGCGAAAGTTTCGCAAGGGGGAAGGACTGAAGATGCAAAAAGGCCCTATTTCAGTGAATAGGATACTGAATTTTTTTTAGCTTGGAAAAAAGATCCAATGTCCCTCTGTTCATATTCGCGCAAACCGAAATCTTTCCGAGCATTTCTTTTTTTTATTATGATTTTTTGAAGTTTGCACAAATTTATTACGCACCCGGTAAATGCTTATCACCTATTGATTATTAAATAGCTTGAATTTCAATAACCATTCTTTAGTGACCATATATAGGTTTTCATTAAATTCAAAAGTAAATTCATAGTTCAAAAAGTAGTGAAATGTAATTGCCATTTTTTGGGTGTATTTCGACATTTTAGGTCATTTCGTCGACCCAGAGAGAAATTAAAATTATTATTTTTATTCTCAATGGGCCTTCTTGATTTTTCATTTCTTTTAGAGAAATTAGCAAGGAAGAGCTCAAATTTTAATCTCGTATCAAAGAAAACATTCTGTTAGTTCCCATGAACGTGACGTTTGATTTTCGATTCTAATTAAACCACTGTGAACTGACTTTATCTCATTAAATATTTTTATCCGATGGTTTTAAGCTAAGCACTAACGATATCATGTAGTTTTTTTACCATTTCAGATGCGAAAGCAATATCTGTTTCTTCGTAAAGATGATGATAAGAAAAGAAAAAATTTAGAATTGGTGCTGCCATCTGTTGGCTTTATTAAACGATAAAAACGTCTATTTTCTAATAAATCATAAATAGGCTACCACTGTCCAAGAAAGAAAACCTCTTAAGAATTTGATATTGATAGGAAACCATCGCCCCTGCAAGGAATCATCGAAATCAATAGGAATGAAAAGATACCAGAACAAAATGACGTACAAACGACAGCAACATGCTAACGTGCAACGTACTGAGGAGTTCACATTGTAACAACATTAATTTAACTCTTGTTTTTTTATTTTTACAGATGCTGAAGACGACACAGTTTACATCTCTTATCAACAGTTATATGATGAAGTTCGCGTCTATGTAAAAGCTATGAGGAATGAAGGAATAAAGAAAGGAGACAATATAGCATGTAACCGCATTGATTTATTCTAAATTATACTACTACGTTCAAAAAGTTACGGAAATTATGTAGGCGGTCATCAGGTAGGCTTAGTGTTGTATTCCATAAATGAATACACAGTAACTTGAACTAACTATTATATTATATAGAATTAAGTTTACATTTTGAAGAAGCATCATTTACAGTTAAAGGTATTTACAAATGAAGCAGTTTAAGTTCGTCATATGATAAGGATGGCACTCATTAGCATCGTATATCGTCTTTCAAATCGTCGCGTCGTTTCATCTCGTGTTTCGGTCTTGAGTAACCAAACCAACGTCGTTCATACCGCCTCGTCGTCCTCTCCCTGTTCTCGGCAGCTTCATTCTCTGACGTCACTCGCGATGGCAGCGCCATCTACAGGTACTCGGCTGCGGCTGGTGACCTACAATTATATTATTATAAATGAATGAATATACAGATGGAACCTGTTTATTTGGCGTTTCCTTCGTAGTAATTACCCTGTGCAAGTATGCATTATCACCATCGTTCCTTCGTAGTAATTACCCTGAGCAAGTATGCATTATCATCATCGTTCATGTGAAGATGTAAATGCGGATTACATCCTCCAGAGCCTTCATTGCTGCACTTCTTCGGAACTTGAGATTCGTAGCCTCATAGAATTCAAGAAAATCAAATTTTTCACCCGAAGAAGAAGTCGCATGGGGCGTGATCAAGGGAATAGGCTGGCTGTGGAATTAACAGGATGTGATGTTTTGACTGGTAATTTGACACCAGGAGGGGTCTTTGAGACGGTGCCGTATATTTATGGAGCACCCAATACTTGGCCTTCTCCGGGACGAGAAGCTTTGAATGCCTATAATCAAGAGCCACGCGCATGCACTGCACGTATTTGAACTGGATAAAACCAGTTCTGACTGATCAGTCACATGCTACTTATCGCTTGCTCTGCAGGAAATGGCATTACACATTTACACTTGTAAAATATTTTAAAAGTTCCTGAACCTTTTGAACTTAGTAGAATATAAAGGCATGCTGTTAGTTATTAAATTTCGAAAGCGACTTAAGAAATTTAAAGAATAATCTATTGTTTAGGTTACATGTCCAACAAGAAGGAGGCTGTTTTTGCATTCTTAGCAACAGCTGCCATGGGAGCTGTATGGTGCGGCTGCCTTCCATTACTAGGCCCGAAAGTAAGAATTTATTTTAATATATATTTTAAAGTAATATAAGAAATTGATTTGAATTTATTAATTTTGACTTAATTAATTTTTGTTGACTTACCAGGATTAAAATCTTCACGAGAAAAATAACTAGTGTTGTTTTTGATAATTAGGGAGCTCCAAAAGCGGAGTGACAAAAATTTATCTTAGAAATCTCCAAAATACAGAAAGAAGTTTCTTTTCTGGAGCTCCAACCACGGGGTCCTAACGAGTGTCTTATATTTTATTTACCCTACAGGGCACAGTAAAAAGAAGCAAAATTATCAAGAATATCTCTTATATAAGCATGTAGTAAGGATTTTGATTTGAGATATTATCTCATAATACGTAAGTGTGCAGTACCTTAGATGGGAATTTTGCTTCTTGAGATTTTGGTTCTATTACAACAAACTTAGTACGTCTGAACACTTTCATCTTTTGATTCGAATGAATGATGAAGAAAAATAATTATATACTTATCTTTCTCTAAGATATCAGATAAATTTAATATAATTCTAAAGAGCTAAATTATTTTCTATCACATTGAAATTTGAAATATAAGTTGCTTTAATATAATTTTATTATATTCAATATTTCAATATTCTAAATTTCATAACACTTTTTAGGCAACTCTGTCACGATTTGAACAAATCAACCCAAAGATCCTTTTTGCAGCAGGCAATTTTACAATGGAGAGCAGGGAATTCAATATGGATGAAAAAATATTCGAAATAGTTGCAAGTGAGTGATTTTTACAATCATAGTGAAGTTTTCCGAATTTTTTTACATGAATTGATTCTAATTTAATGTAATTTTGAACACTTAGCTCAAACATTTATCAATAAGCGAATTGTATTAAAATTCCTCCCTGAAAACTTATATGCTATACATCGAATTTTGGTACAATATAATTATAAATTTGAATGGAATACTGACTTATTCTGAAAAGAGTTAAGCAAAGTGCATTTTCAAGAGCAACTTTGAAGAAATTTCATGGATTCGGCATAGGATCTACATGTAGAAATCAATTTCCGGGTAACTAAACTAACATTTAAACTTCCCTCATTTATTGATATAGGTTAGAATGATGTGTTTTTTTAATCTAATGTCGGTAAAATATTTACCCATGGTAATTGGTTGAAAAATTCCTGTATGCTGATATTTGAATGTAAACCCAGTTTACACCTCTTGCTGCATACCATAAATGATGCACCCTACCATGCCTAAGCATCCGGTGGCTGAATGATTGGATCTCCGAAACAATAGAGCGGGTACTATGCCAATTGCAAAATGTCCATCACCGACCCATGCATTAACTTCTCCCGTAGGAGGTACGTCCCGTTATCCAAAATGTGGTAAGCACAACCGCATCACCATTATTGTAACCTCCATAGAAGCAAAAATCCACTTGCTTGTGCGGTGACTTCCTGTTCCCATATTTGAGGTGTCCCCACCAGAGAGATCTCCTCATGTTATATACAGGGTGTAAACCCCGTTTACACCTCTTGCTGTATACCATAAATG
>BGPR01001123.1:240850-277206 GCA_013235015.1 Araneus ventricosus
CATACAGGATGACAATTATTGAGCTATATGAAATAAAAAATAAAAAATTCAAAAACTACTGAGTCCGTCCCAAACTAGCCCTCGTGTTGCTTCAAATCCGGACGTTAATATAAGCAAACTAAACTAAACTTTCAAACAAATTAGTTTAACTTAAGAAAAGTATTATGATATTTCATTCACAAAAATAGAAAAGTGGTGCAACTTAGCGTTTGCACTCTTAACAAATGCTTTACTCTCAACTAATAAACTTGTTGCACACGTTTTTTTTTTTGTCATTCTGCGCTTCTTAGATGGACCGAAAGTACAAATTCTGCGTTTGTTTGCCGCACTTTTAGTCGTGTCTTCTGCAACTAACTTCAGCTTCTCCACTTTATACAAACTTCTGCACGTTATAACAAAACATTCGACTGTCAGACGACGATTGCAGCATATCTCGAAAAGTACAGGGTAACGATTATTGAGCTATATGAAATAAAAAATAAAACCTTCAAAAACTGCTGAGTTCAAAAATTTTATTCAAATTTTAAAAAGAACTGCATATTCTGATTGATTTATGACATGTTCGATGTGCTTACCATCAATGGCTATGACTTAGTGTAGACGAAGAGCAAAATTCTGCAAAAATCGCTGAAGTGTTGAGATATCGACACTACCAGTTCTCTCGAACTTTTCAAACACATTTTTGACTCTTATAACACTTGGACCGGTTGTCTTCAGCTTATACTGGGTCGCAACTTTCCTTTGAGCCTCAATCGGGTTGTTATTGCTCGAATAGTAGGCCTTGACGATCCATATACGCTCAGAAACGCTGTATTTGGTCATTTGCAACGAAAAATGAACAATAAGAGTGCTCATGCGCAAAAAAATCCCAACATGCTCTGCATTCAACTGTCAAGTTTTAAATGAATCTCGCCAACGGTTTAAAAGTTATCAAGGTTTTTCTTTATATAGCTCCATAATTGTCACTCTGTAAATTTCTGCAACGTATTTCTATTGGGGTATCTACATTTTTTAGGAAACTATTGATTTTTATTTTCTTTTTTAAAAGTTCATATAGTTTTATTCCATTATTTAATTTTAGTTTCGAGATTATACAAAATAATTACATATAAAAGTTTACAACTATCCTTGCCTATTTTAAAAATAATTTTTAATTTTTTTAAAAAAATAGGTAAGTATATGTCCTTTTTTAAAAAATAATATGGAACTTTTGTGGATATTCAAATGATCATATGACTACCACATATAACTTCACAGAACTTCTTCAATCTCTCTTTTTTATATTAAAAGGATTTTGTATAGCTCTTTGATAATGGTTCAAATAATTCCTTCAACTTTTAGTACTACAGGCGTAACACGCTATCAAATCATTTCATAAATAAATCATAAATTAACGTATCCAAAAAAGGATGGAATTTCACTGTCTAGATTATTTCAAGTAGAGTTACAAATTAGCCTACCTCTGCAACGAAAAACAATTAACTCGAAACATTACTGATAAGCAAAATTGATTTATTTATGATATAACTTTATAAATTAGTTGCGTATATTTCATGCGAACTTTATAAATTTGTGGAATTTTGTAAGTTTGTTATGCGCTTTTATTTAACCTGACTTGTTTCATGTTTGTAAAGATGGATCTTTATAGTCGATTTTTCACTCAACTTCTGATGTTCTAGAGTCGTTGATGTCATACAGCCGTATATTCTTGATGATAATTCATTATTTTAAAAATTTAAAAACTAAATTTTCAGTTGATCGATTAATTTTAATTAAATTCGCATTCTTAGGAAGTGGCGCTACATGGTAGGTAGTGAAGTTGAGAAAATCCATAACTCGATTCTATCGCATTTAGAATAACGAATTATAAGTACAGCATTAAAAAGTACAAAATTATAAAAAATATATAAAAGTTTTCAAAACACGCTTTTATTATAGTACTAAACAGAAAAAATTTCTTTGATCAAAAGCTTAGAAGTCAATACAGAAATGTAAAAACGTGGAGAGCTGAAAACAATACGATAAGGAAAGTACGTCACGATGAATATCAGACGAAAGGAAAGTACGTCAGAATGAATATCAGACGAAAGGAAAGTACATCAGAATGAATATCAGACGAAAGGAAAGTACGTCACAATGAATATCAGACGAAAGGAAAGTACGTCACGATGAATATCAGACGAAAGGAAAGTACATCAGAATGAATATCAGACGAAAGGAAAGTACGTCACAATGAATATCAGACGAAAAGAAATTCCTAAACATTCATTAAAAATTAAGATATAATATGGATGTGATTAAAATTACAATTTCCAATTTACTTAGAATATTCTTGTCAACGCTGAAGGCTTATATGTTTTTGTTTTGATACCCAATTTTTTGATGAAAAAATATGCCCTAGAAATAAAAGTCTGTTTTTAAAAATGTTTTTTAAATTTTATTTTTATTCATATGCCTCATTTACAATATGTAGCAAAAAGTATCGAATCGTATTTGTTAATATTCTTGACATGCACAATTCTCTTAAATTTGGATGAAATGATTTCCTGAAAATTCGCTTTCAGGATTAAACCCAACGAAACTCGATTATACATTTTTCTTGGAGTGTTTAGAACTCAATAATATGTTATTTATTTCAGGATTGAATATCTAAAAAGACTCGACTACTTCTCAATTTCTCCATTGCACTGGAAGTGGTTTCAATACTCATACCACACCTTCTCACATTTTTACAAAGGCTCCCCTGCAAATTTCTCTGAATTTATAAAAATAATAAAATAATAAAATAAAAAAATGAAAATAAAAATTATAAAAATGCACGAAAACAATAAAAAAAATTTTAAATACTAAAAACAAAATAAAAACTACAAAAATGTTTTTATGAAAAATCAGCAAAAATATTATTAAGTTTTTAGTTAGTGTATCCTTCACTAGATGGAGATAGGTGCGCACACCTATATAAAGAGTTAAAAAAATAAAATAAAAAATAAAAAATGAAAATAAAAATTATAAAAATGCACTTAAACAATTTTTAAAAAAATTAAAATACTTAAAAAACAAAATAAAAACTACAAAAAAATTTTTAATGAAAAATCAACAAAAAAATTATTAAGTTTTTAGTTAGTGTATCCCTCACTAGATGGAGATAAGTGCTCATACCTATATACAGAGTTGACTTTTGTAACGGCATTCTTTCTTTCCTTCCATTCCGCATATTAAGTAAGAGGCAAGATATTTTAAGCCCTTCTTTTCAGGCTTTGTTTAGAAGACTGTTTTGAGTTTCTTCCTTGTGGAAAAATGTTTCTCTTTCCAATTTATTCCGGAGTGGTTTCGGGCCTTATAGAAAAAATTCTTATTAAATTTAGACCTTAAAGTCTTTATCCTCTACCTATTCTGGTTTTCTGTCTGCATGGATGAACGGCCTCTGATGACGTCATCCACCAGATTCTTATTCCTCATCGTTGTTTGTTATCATTTTTGTATTTTTAACTCTTTCACAATTAAAACTTCCCTTAATTCGTATTCATATCTTTATTTATTTCAGATCTTCCAAGTCTACAGAAAGTGGTTTATTGTCCTACTAAACTGAAAAGCAAAGCAAACTTATCAGAAATTCCAAAATGGTACGTTCCGCTCTATTTTAATAATAATTTAACTACAATGCTTGTGAAGCAGTATAACCGGCTACTGAAACTAATATTAGAGATGTGTATTAGCGATGTAATTTCTTAACAATTTAGCACTTCGAACTTTCACCAATGAAGAAAACATTTTTACGCGCTTTTATTTAAATTTACATGCTTCGTGTCTGTAAAATTGGTATTTTTTTGATCGATTTTCCATCCTCTTTCTGATGTCTAGGGCTTTTAATTTTAGTACACTTATGAAGACTCGATTTGATTAAGATCGATTAATTGAATTTTGATTTCGAAATAGAAGCATCATTTGGTAGTCAATTTGAGAAAAATTGATTTCAAAATTCCATGATATTTATAACAATGAATTATAAATTTGTAGCGGTTACAATTCACTGCCTTCTCCTTTTTATGGTAGGTGGCGCTACTAGAGCCATCCGGTTTTTTCCCATGATGCCTCTCTCTCTCTCTTCCTGTCTGTGTACTTGTATTGTGCTGTTGTTCTCTGTCTTGTGTCTTGTACCTTTCAATGTACCGTGTCGTGGAACTTACCCATCTAATAAAAATGGTCCCTGAAATTGAATTAATTCTTCAACAGCGGCATTCCATATAAACATGAGTCTCGTCCCTCTACAAATTAAAGATTAAAAAGAAGAAATAAATTTAAATAAAACAATCGTTTTTTACTACTTAATGATTAATTTATACGAGCACTTTTATTAAATTAGTAAAAGTGCTTTAAAAATTTCAGTGTTTTTATTAAATTTTTTTCTAATAAATCATTATTTCTTAGAATGAGCAGCAATGAGCGGACAAAACACTGATGCTAATGTTTTGTAAACTGCGTCGACTTGTTTTCCGTCATATTTCAAACGCCAGTTCAGAAAAGTGACCACATCGTTCCCTAGAAAATGCGACCAAATCGGCTTCGGCCCCTCGCTTCACTGTTACAGCGACCCCTCTAGAGGTGGTAAAATGCGTTTACACCTCCACTTTCCTATAATAATACAAAATTAACTGACATAAAACATCCTATCATAGAACAAAAACAAAACGGTAATAGATACAAAAAAATTAAAAAAAGAAGAATCCGGCAGAGAACTTTCTCAACAGGTCACTCACTCCCCGCTGGGATTCTTAAAATTCAGATATTGGGTTAATTTTTTGTAGATAAACCGAATAACACATGGTTCCTCTATGACTTTTCTAGTCGGTTTCTTTACAGAAAATTACCCAATTTGTGAATTTTTAGTATCCCAACGGGGAGTGACCTGTTGAGAAAGTTCTCTGCCGTATTCTTCTTCTTTTTTTATTTTTTTGTATCTATTACCGTTTTGTTTTTGTCCAATGATAGGATTTTTTTCTGTTAGTAAATTTTGTATTATTGCCGCTGCATTCCTGGAAGCTGCTGCGTTTGCACGTACCAGATGGGCAATGTGTTTATTTTATGTTTTCTGTTATTCTTGTTCTTTTAGTTTTAGATATATTTTCCGATTCTAGTAAATCCACTTTCTTATGCTATTGTTACTTGGATTTTTATTCCTGGCCAACTTACAAATTATTCAACAATTGCTCTAAATCGGCTTGTATATACCGCTTCTTTAAGCGAACATATGTATATTTTGCAGTGTCTTCATATCCGAATTCCTGCAAGAAGCTCGAGAGGAGATTCGAAATGATCCCAAGGACATTGAATTCGAGCAGTTACCATTCGATCACCCTTTATGCATTTCCTTCACGTCCGGAACAACAGGAGCTCCGAAAGGTTTAGTTCACTCTGCCGGGGTAAGAGACATTCCCCCTGATGGTTTCTAAATTATCGTAGATATCATCCTGTAATTTCAGAAGAAGAATAGTTATCTAAATAGCAGAGGACTAACTACTTTAAATATCAGAGGACTAACTACTTTAAATATCAGAGGACTAACTACTTTAAATATCAGAGGACTAACTACTTTAAATATCAGAGGACTAACTACTTTAAATATCAGAGAACTAACCAATTTCATTATCAGAGGACTAACCAATTTAATTATCAGAGGACTAACCAATTTAATTATCAGAGGACTAAACAATTTAAATATCAGAGGACTAACCAATTTAAATATCAGAGGACTAACTAATTTAAATATCAAAGGACTAACTAATTTAAATATCAGAAGTCTTATGGCTTTTATGCATATTTAAGGCGCGGACAAATGAAGATGGGACTACTGTATCTTTCCTCGATGGTGTATTAGTTTGAAAACATTTATGTATGTAAATTGAAGATCGGCATATAGATGATAATATCTGCGTTATTTTAATGTCCACACATATTCACCTTCTCAGTTAAAACGCTTGTAAACTTACTCATTAGACTATGAATACCGTCGGTGTAAAGTCTTAGGAGCTTGCGGATATATTTTTTCACAAGCGAATCTATAACTTAACACATTGACACAGGAGTAGGTTGTACCCATATGCCGACTAACTTGTTATTAGAACTCCTGTTATATTTTCAGTAAGTAAAAAGTTCGAATCAGCACACATTTACAGCAACCTTCATTTCACGCAAATACCAGCATACATACCCAAAACTTAAACGGAGAATAAACACTGAAACGTAGAAACGTAGAAAAACCAGAGCGTGATCTGTCCCTTGGCGTTGAAGCCACATCACTCGCTGGCGCGGGATCGCATTCAATGTGTTAATTGAACGAGACATACAATTTCAGCTTTAAATGTTTTAAATTCTTCAGTTATTTGTAATGCATACAAGATGATCCAATAGTCATCCAAAATAAAACATTAAAAATTAATAATTCTCAAAGATATGAAGATAGAAATATCGTCGCCTACAAGCAACACCACTTATCTCAATTTTTTGAAATTTCAAAGAGGAAGAAAATACTCAATTTTTCGCAACCAATAACGGATATTTCTGAATTTTTTCCATATCTTGTAGGAACAGGCAGCCTTGTGTATATTTCAGAAGTTAAATAAATTAGACATATCCGTTATTGGTAGCGAAAATTTGAGTATTTTCTTCCTCTTTCAAATTTCAAAAAATTGAGATGGGTAGTGTTGCTTGTTAGGCGACGATATACCATTTGGAAAGAAAAGATGGAAACGAAGCTGGATATTTTTCATTAAAACATCGGAAGTTATCGATAGCATTATTTGCAATGTAAACCACCAGATAGCTCCACAGTTGGCTGAGCGATGTGTTATGTAAAATAAGATGTTGTTTGGAGTAAGGGCTTGCATATGTTAAATATGTCATCCTTCATTCATAAAACTTTCATGCCTGAAACACAAAAAAATGAGTCTTTTTCTACATACCTTGATATAATCATTTTTCTTTTAATAGATGTATTTTGCTAATCTGAAAGATTATGGCTTGCACCAGAACCTGACAAGGAAAGATGTAATGTTGAATTTGTCACCAGTAAGTATATTTATCACGTTTAGTTGTACCCTGTGCTTTTTTGTCAAACACCTGGAAGCAGAAATATCTGAATCAATCATTTGTTAATCATTTTTTGAAACAAAAAACTTTGATTGGCCTTTCTGATAAAAGAACTGAATTTAATTTCAAGTGTAAAAATCTTTGTGATTATCATTCCAATATAGATACTAAGGTTTTTAGAAACGTAATTTTTAGTCAAGCTAACAGGATTTTAAAAATATGCAATAATAGAAATGGCTTTCAATATTTTTTGTAAGATTCTCAATGATAACCATTTCCCTTTTAATATTCACGGCATTAAAGATCCTTGAAAGCAGTCTGGAATATAAAATCTAAAAAAAAAATCACTTTTCATTGAGGCATAGAAGGAAACCAAGAGCTTTTTTTATTAATTTCTCTAAATGATTTGATTCCCTACCTTTCTTATTTCTCCTCCTGTTTTGCTTTTCTCTCTCGAATACAGATGGCGCCACGGTTCTAGTCTTTCTTTACAAAGAAAGAAAGGGGAATTACTTATTTAGGCAGAAAATTCGCGTTGGATTATAATAGAAGTGAGGACATTTTATCTCTCTTCTAAGCGTGGGGTAAGTTTATTTTTATGAAGGTTGTTATTCAGCCCGATGGCTAATAATTTTATTTCGATCTTATTAGCGTTTTTATGTTTGTGTTTGGTCTTTCTTTTTCTTCTAAAATAATGCTTATTGGGTGGTACTGATCTCCTTTGTATTATGTTAGGAAATTTCGGGCTAAGAGAAGCTATTTTTGGCATAATGCAAGATTCTTACAGAAAAATTTCCCAAATATTTTGAATCCATTTCGAATTTGTTCTTAGCCCTTGACAAAGTGGACTAGAATGGATTCCTTGTGTGTTTAATTCTATTCTCTCAGAGTATTTTTCTTAGTTTTTTGCTTGCTTTGAATGATTTTGATTTCCATTGAATCATTTGTTAGATGTAAAATTGAGTTACAGATCGGAACTTGAAAAAATTTCTTGAAGGGAAGTTGAGTATATAAATACAAGCTTTAATAGTTATTATATTCGTTTCACTTTACCTCTGGCGCTCCCTCACCAGGGGGCACCACAAATATGTGAATATGAAAAGTCGAGTATAGGTAAACGGATTCTCGCTCCTGGTCGTGGGTATAGTAATAGGGGGCTCTGGGTCCCTTGTCCATAACTGAAGTACGTACCTCCTTCTGTAGGGCTCGGTCCGTGGCCAGGCGATTGGCCTGTCTGATTTACCTTTGGCGCTAAGATAACAAACAATATCCACACATAAAATTAAAATAAAAATTACCCATTTGGACGAGCGAAACTATCGGAATTCAGAATGCGAAAGAGGATCAATAAGAAAATTGTTAGAAGAAGCATTAATCCAAAACAAATTATTCTTGAATGATTTTTTTTCTCTGAGTGGCAACAGGTAGTGTTAATTGTTGGCAAAGCTCACTGAGCTACAGAGGAGTTACAGTAACATTAATGTTGAGGCTTAAAATTGGTTTGTCGTTCGAGTGGGAAGCGTGATACTTCTCTTACGGGTTTAGTTTCGTTTTGTTATATTAGTGTTCCGTTTTGAAGCAACACGAGGGCTATTTTGGGACGGACATCGTAATTTTGAGCCGCGGTCAGATGAAGAGGGCGTCACCTGAGCTGGTATCCCTCTCCAAATTTCCACGCCACACAAGTGGGAGGAGGATGGGCCCCCCTACCGATTATTTAAAGTGCAATAGGCCAGCATACACGGCGGTTAATCAGTGGAATCGGGTTTCGAAATTGGAACACTCCATCTCTTAAGCCGAAACCCTACCACTATGCCGCCGTGATCCACTTCGCTTAAAGGCTAAGAATGCTTCTGCATTTGAAAAGCACTATCAAATTGTTGAAGTTTATGGTTAGTATGCAATGAGCAAACAACAAGTCACGGAATGGTGCCACTCCAATGGTGCCACCAAGTTTATCCATGACCCATTGATGATCCACCTGAAAACCCATATACACTGTAAAAAAATCCCGTAAAATTTACGGTTTTAAACTGGAAGCTGGGTTGGTTGTGCAAAACCGTAAAAGTTATGAAATAAATCCGTAGGCGCAACGCTTTTTTACCATACAGGAACAAGTTTTTCCCGTAAAAGTTACGAAGTAAATCCGTAGGCACAACGGTTTTTTACCGTACAGGAACAAGTTTTCCCCGTAAAAATTAAGTCATCGAAGTAAGTGACATCATCGACTGAGTTGAGTTGTTTTTCTTCTTCTGTTCGAGTTGAGTTAAAATGTGCTGATGTGTATTATCAATTAGGAATATTAATTAATCAAGGCTTAATTATTAATTTCAATTAGTTTAATTAATATAATTTTTAATTGAACTTACTTGGACGATTTCGATGCAAGATGGTGACAAAACTTCTAACTCCTCCGAGCCGGGGATCGAAACCGCGTTCATAGAAATAAAAGGCAGTCGCTCTAACCACTAGACCACCGGAGATTTCATAAAATAAAGTAAAAATAATCTATTTGAGTTTTAAAGTCACTATAGCTCTAGTGGTGTAAAAATCAACTATTGCCAGAACACGCGTTTTAAGGTTACGGAGATGGAACCCTATTAAAAACATGAAATGAATGCAATAAAATTACAGTTAAGAAAAGGGAAAGTTATCGTACGGAAAGCAATACCGTATGATGAAAAATAGAATTTGAACTGACGGTTTTAAACCGTTTATGGCTGGAGCGAAAAACGGTGAAAAACCGTTTTGTCAACAAAACAACTTTAAACCGTCAAATATAAGGAAAAAGTCCCGGAAAAAACGGATATTTTTTACAATGTAGTAGGCTTCAGTATCTTCGTGTGATGTCAAACTTGTCATAGTCAGCTGACTTGGGAATATGAAATATTTCATTTTCGCCAACATATATCATGAGGAGACAAAGAATACAACCATTTTTATTTCGGTTCAAAAAGAAAAGATCGATGTATTAAAAGTTCAGAGTTGGCGTTGGCAGTTTATTTTACATTTAAATGCGTAAAGTATCAGAACGGAGGCACAACTACCTACCAACAAGAGTGAAGTGAGAAAAAAGTTTTCAAAATATGTTCTGTGTATTAATGTTAAATTTCTAAATAAAATACTATAAGTTCTAAAATACAAAGTGAAGAAAGAAAATTATCAATATTTTCATCTGATTTGAATACTTTTCATTATTAGAATGGCTGGATTTCATGGAACATGAATGTGAACGCCTTGCATTTGGGCTTATCTGTAGTAATGTATGATGGTGATCCTTTTGAAGAATCTCCCACGAGGTTTTGGGATTTAGTAGACAAATTTGGCTTAACTTCAATGTATTTGTGGAGCAGCACTATTGACGATATGGACATAAATGGCCGGATTCCCAGTAAGTGTTTTCATATTATAATATAAGCTAGCTGAATCAATTATTCTTCATTTTCTCCTGGCTAAGATAATAAAAAATTGGCTTGAACCGAGGACACGGTACAGTCACCAAATTGTCCACAAAATTGAATTTCTTCAAGCGATAACTAATAATAAATCAAAAATATTGGTATTGAGTCACTAATTTGATGACAGTGCGGTGCTGTATTCTCAAGCGAAATGAACAATTTTAAATTGCTTAAAATTATCGTCACGGTAGATCACTTATACAGGGTGCCCACTGCAGTCCCTTACCACACTTTTAACTACCGAATGGCTGCAGCTATCGTCATAAGAGTGGTGTCTAGGCATGGTAAAGTGACTATGCGCTACTGGATGAAACCACTTACAGCGCCACCTGGTGGAAAACGGTGGAGTTAGTGTTATTATCTCTAAAACGGTACGGGATAGAGGGGAAAAGCGAATTACAAAGTTGTAGAGCATCATCCATTTAGTACAAAAAGGCACCTTCTGGATGTAAATGCTTAGGACAGAATGCTTAAAACACGTATTTGTTTGTTCGCAATTTCCTACACTGACACGTGACAAAACATTCTTAGAAAGAAATTAAATAAAACAAAAATTTTAATATACCAGGTTTTTAGAACGGACTAAAAAGTAAAAATAATTTCTTCTAGCCCCATACAGATTTAAAACGAAAAACGTCGGGCGCATGCAATAGATAATTGATGCATAAGTAGTTTATTTCAGTCACTAACAATTTTTTTGCAATGGAAATTATATGAACTGTTGTGTGAGTTTTCTCAACGACAGCTACTCCCTATACTCGTTACCATTAAATATCGCATGCGACCACGTTTTTCGCTTTAAATCTGTATGGGGCTAGAAGAAATTATTTTTTTACTTTTTAGTCCGTTTTAAAAACGTGGTATATTAAAATTTTTATTTTATTTAAATTATTTTCTGCTTTTTGTCTTCTATGTGTGAAATTTTGCAATCGATTTTAACCATCTTGATGAGATTATGATGGAGACATGTGACAAATTTCAGGATTTCAGTTTCTCTTCACCTGATCATAAATTGAAAATTGTTATTTTCCTGAAAAATTAAGTTACTTGACGCAGAAACATTCGTGAAAACAACTAGCACCCGAACAGTATTTTACTTCCTCCACCCCTCTGGAATTTCACGGCAAACAAATTGTCACTCTGGTATAGCAAACACTCCCCTCCGAACTTCAATAACTCTTCGATGTTCCCCCACTATTCGCGGCGGAATTTCTTGGAATCCTACAAACTCGAGATTCCTCTTCCTCGCTATTCACGAGTGATGCCTGGACACGCCATCTATCGAAGCTCTGGGTCGGTAAAACACAAAATATGAAATAAAAAATTAACAGACAAACAGACAGACAAGAAAGAGAATTAATATTATATTGTCATCTAGTTCTGAGCTATGTTTAAAGTTTCAAGTCTCCAGCTCATCGGGAAGTTAGTTTAAAATTCATTGCAAAATTTGTACCGAACAGACAGACAAGAAAGCGAATTAATAAAAACGTTGTAAAAAACCAACTAGTTATCACAAGATACCTTTATTTTCGTTGTAGAAAACTTCTCTCCGTCAGCTACAATTCACATATAGAGTCTTACTTGAACTTCACGTTGTACACTGTGTAGCATAGCGGGTGTACGTTGGCACAAGCATCCGTAATGCGTCGTTGAAGGTCCTGCATTGTTGGCTTAGGAAAAAATTAATAATTACGATACAAAATACATTACAAGCTATACCATTGTGTCACGTTGGGGGCTCGTTTTTCGTCCGAAAGATAATCTTTTTTCCTATCTTTCAAGTTTCGTGACGTCACAGTTTCGGAAGCCGCAAACAAACAAATGTGCATTTTAAGCGCTCTATTTTCAGCATTCATGACCATAAGGTTCTTTTCGTACTAAATCGATGATGCTCTATAACTTTGTATTCACTTTTTTCCTTTATCTAGTACCGTTTTAGAGATAATAACGCTAACTCCACCGCTTTCCACCAGGAGGCGCTGTAAGAGGTTTCAGCGAGTAGCGCATAGTCACGTTACCATGCCTAGACACCACTCTTATGACGATAGCTGCAGCCATTCGGTAGTGAAAAGAGTGGAAAGGGACTTTAGTGGGCACCCTGTATATTGCGGGATGGATACTACAACTAAGAAACTACAAATTAGATAATTCGAGAAGTTGCGCTTTAAATAATAGTTATAGAGAACAATTTTTGATAATTGACTTATCAATGATTTTTAAAAGTATAAGCAATCCCCAGGGATCGTTTATAATAGCTATCCAGTTGTGGTATGCTGTAAATGTAGCTCAAATGCATTTTCTGTGCCTTTAACCATATTTCGTCATTTTCGTTATTAGTTGGTGTATTTATACTATTATATGAAAGCTGATGTAATATCAAAAACATTTAGATAGTTAAATGTTAAAAACTTCTCAAGACTATAGATCTGGATTAAGATTATTACAGAAAACCATATGGACAAAATCGAAATTTATAATCTTATTCCAGTTTCGATACACTATTTTATAAAAGATATGGCTTTTTGTATAAAAATATTCTTGGTAAAGCAAATTTAAAAACTAAAATTCTATTAGTGTGTAGTATTGTTTTCAAATAATGATTATTTTAATATAATATTTATTACGTCTACATATCATTTTTTATAGAAATGACCACTAACACCATCTCTGCAATGTACATTTATTATGCTTCTTACACTAAATTTTTTTAAACTTCAACTTAACTTAATTTTATTAACCTTTTCCTTACGGGCAGTACTATCTGTTGTACCAGAAAAATTTTACCTTTGAATCCGCGTCGGTACAACTGCTGTACCAGACACAAGTGAGAATTTCACCCCCCCGCATTCAACGCAGTTCTTCTGGTTTAAGTCCCCGTAGTTTAAAGGTTAATTTATGACACTGTAATCCTGTGATGCACTATTAAACAAGACTAATGAAAAAACCATAAAGCAATGTTTAAATCTTAAGTAGGAAAATTCATACACAAAGCTTAAAAGAACATTGTATAGTATTTTTGAACATTTCAAAAATAAATTTTGAAATTAATATTTTCTATTATTTTCTTACTAATAATTCTTATATTTTAGCTCCAAAGCATTCTTTAAAATCTCTGCGACAGATCCTTCCCAATGGCAGTCCAGCAAAGCCCAGCGCATTTGACTTTCTTTCTGAAAAAGTGAAACCTGGCATGTTCTGCTCTCCTGCGTACGGTAGGTTTTTAATGCTTTTCTCCCTAAACTTGCAAAAATCAGTATAAATATTCTTATAAATTTCTCCATCTTATGTGGTAAAACATTTTTATTCCAGCATAAGCACATCGAATTACATATAATACAGGGTGTTTCAAAAATATCTGGCAAAAATAGAAAGGTAGGTCAGACATATGATAGGCATCCAAAGTCACATAGGAACATGGGTGCGGAAGCGCCATCTAGAGGCAGCAGGTGGCATTTAAAATAATACAGCACCTGCCACCATTGCCGACACTTTTTGAAATTTGCGCAATTTTTCAAATATCTCCTCCTACATCGACCATATAAAGAATAGTTTTTAATTCGCAATTTGTGTTGAAGATTCTGTCACGAGGGCATTTGGGGGGCCGATCAGAACATGATGATGTCGATAAGGGATTTTGGCTCACCCCATTTCACAGAAATCTGATAATGGTTTTCAACTTTCAACAGTTATTTTGAGTGTTATGCGCAATATTTGAAGTTTATTACATGAAGTTTCGTAAAAATAGCTGGGATATTCGGGTAGATATAAAGGGTTCTTTAAAAAATCCCAAATCTTTTCTCATGTTTTCTGTTTATAACTTATAGCGTTTTCAACCACATTGTATGAAACTTACAGAATATGTGAGATATATGCTAGAGTAGCATAATCTAAAAATTTGAAGTAAATACTTTGAATATCAGAGAAGGTATGAGCACAGTGGAATCTCCCTATAACGAAATCGCTTGGTTTTCAGTTGAAAAATTCGCTATAGAGAAAATTTCTTTATACGGAGATTAGAGATTTCTGCAGTTATTTAAGTAAATGTTATAAACCTTTTAGTATGTGCGATAAGTTCAAAAATATTTAATTATGACTTTTAATTAAAAATGAAGTAATATTTATTATAAATTTATTAAAATTCTACTAATTTTTATTGTATAAATAAAATGCTCAAAAGTGAAGACAATTCACCAATTTAGAGAATAATATGTACTAGTACGGATAAACACAAAATGCGTATTGTCACATCCATTTGCTGTTTCCACTCCCACTCCATCCCGATTCTTGGAATCTTGACCCGTAGAAATGTTGCTCCCTCTGTCGAAACCCAGGTCCCCACAACTGCATTACCCTTCACATAGCATTCTATTGTTATGTGTTATCGCTGCAATGAACAATGCGAGTGATTTCAGAAACAGGCACTTGCTTGCCCAGAAATTAGCAACTTTCTCCAAAAATCGAAAAGATAAAGGTCTGAAAAAATTCGTTATAGGGAGACAACTACTTCGTTACATGGAGAATATTTTGAATGTTATTTAACATTCCGATTAAAAATTTCGTTATAGGGAGAAATTCGCTGTAGGGAGACTGCATTGTAGGGAGACTCTACTGTATTTGTAATAAATGATTTTTAATGCGCATGCGCTAAAGGTAGCCTAATTTTTCTTTCAGAACTTCAGAGAAAGATATAGAAGGCAACTTATATAAAAATTCCAGTTCAATACCTGCAAGATTCAAAAAGATATCGGCAATTTGGCCAGCGCTGTTTTATTTTAAATTCCATCTGCTGCCTCTAGATGGCGTTTCAGCACCCATGTTCCTAGGAGATTTTGGATGCTTATCGTATGCCTGACCTACCCTTTCATTTTTGCCAGATATTTTTGAAACACCCTGCATATGGTGTCCATAAATTATCTTTACGACTTTAATAACTTCAAAACTTTATTAGATAGTAACAAACGGTTTTCGACTTGTGACAAGGATAACTCATAAAGTTCTTTTTCTAGGTGACGCAGATTTGACGAAAATTGTAGGCTCCACAGGAGAAATTACGATGTATATCCTGGTTCATTGAAACAAAGTCCGATACCCAAGAATAACGAAACTTTCAGACAGAGTATGGCAGGGAACCACGGTCCCGACCACTATTCGGGCTTGATATACGTCATTCATGGGAAAAGGCAGTGTTCTTCATAAACAAGAAGGCGGGTCACCCATCTGTTTCAGACGCCAATCTTGCATTTGGGTATCGGACTTTGACTCTATGAACCAGGCTAAACACTGAACTTTCTCCCGCGGCGCCCATACTTTTCGTCAAATCTGCGTCACCTGGAAAACAAAAACACTTTATGAGTTATCTTGCCACATGTTGAAAACTGTTCGTTATTATCTAGAAAAGTTTTGAAGTTATTAAAGTCTCTAAAGTTGTAAAGATAATTTATGGAACCCTATACTTACTATTCTTTATTTTTCCTCTATGTTACTTCTAACTTTATTTGTCCGATTTGTAATTTTTGTTTCCAAAATTAAATTAAAAATTTCAAATGAACAAGGAATTTGTTATTTATTTATTCCAAATGTACGAAAACGAACAAAACTTAACTCACTGGTCGATCAAATATTTAGCCCAATAATTAAATATACCACTACTAAGTTGTGCCTTTCATATTAAGTCCAAATCACCAAATATTGCTGAAGAGGGTTGACAGTTTTCTTTCAAAACTATCAGGTCTATCAGATTTGCAATACGGGGCAAGAAGTAATGGTTACTTCCATCATTTTTCATCGCCTCATTTATTCCTACACTTCTCATTGTTTACACAAAAAACATTAGAAAAAATGGTTCGTGCCTATAAATACACTTGTTCGAAAAACGAGATAACATATCCTGAAATGACGTTCTAAAATTGCATTTTCTGTTAGAAAATATGGCGACACGAGGGATTTTACTTTTGAAATCACATTATTTTAAACATTAGAGGCCTTAAAAGAACGTGGATGACTATCTAAACGGAGATCTTCCAAATTTGACTTTATCCATTTCTTAATTTGGAAGAAAATTGCGAATCGGGCAATTGAAAATCGCGTACTTTCTTTCTAACCAAATGCGGATTGAAAAAAAATTCAAATTTTATAAAATAATAATCAAAGATCTTTAAGTAAGCACGAACAAACAGTATTAATTCTATTGCAGATATGTAATTAATTAAAGACTGTAATTTAGCGTAGCCTAAGATTTTATGATTTATTAAATGATTTAAAAATTATTCTTGTGAAAGAAAATGAAATGTGTCTCCGTCATGAAACTATTTCTTTCAATAGGACTACCGTAATATTTTGTCTAAATCTCCTAACTATTTAATATCTAGCTATGTGGCCCGGAGTTGCATGGGCTATTTCGAATAGTGGGATAATGAAATGCGTCTCCGTCATGAAACTATTTCTTTCAATAGGACTACCGTAATATTTTGTCTAAATCTCCAAACTATTTAATATCTAGCTATGCGGCCCGGCGTTGCATGGGCTATTTCGAACAGTGGGATATTTCCGGGCGGAGAAAAGTGAGTCCACGCGAAGCCTTGGGATCCATATTTTTCAAATGCCCACCTCCGTTTACTTCAACAAATACAGTATAATGTCTATTATCCGTGCGCGGATTATCCGGTTTGCGGATTATCCGTGCTCATTCCGGATTCACAAAAAAATTTAATGAGAAACATTTTCATTCTTGTCATGCATGTAAAATAGATGTTAATGATCGATCGAGAGATTCAGTCCGTGAAACTAGTGACGGCGGATCCTAAAGAATATATATATATTTTCTTCCTTCACGTGCAATCTTTATTGGTTCAACCCCTAATTTTCCGAGAAATGAATCATCCACTTCCTGCTAGCTCATTCTCGTACGAACACGCTTCTTCCTGATACGTCATTCTTTAACTTCTTCGTCTTCTTTCACTTTCGCACGTGTTCCTTTAGTTTTTTGCGTCTTGTTTATCGTCAGTTAGTAGCGTGAATTTTTTTTACTGGTAAAAATGAGTGGTGTGAAACGAAAACGAACCGTTCTACATGTTAAACAAAAATTAGAAATCCTTCAAAAACTTGATAATGGAGAATCAGCTAGCACTGATGCAGATGTACAAAATGAGGGAAATACAATTTCTCATTCTGCTGCTCTACAATCTGTGGAAACTTTGTTAAATTATATGGGAGAGAGAGGATTTGATTATGGTGGCATTACATTAAAATATGTGCCGATATACGACAAGAGATGAACAAACAGCAGAAGCAAAGACGCATTACAGATTTTTTAAAGCAGTAAATGTTAAACGGGAAATTCCTAGATTGATGTTATACAGCATGCAAATGTAAATAATTTTTAAATTTTAGTACTGATGTTGATTTTTTCTTTAATAAAAAGGAGTTTTCCGATTATCCGTGTTTCTCTATTGTCCGTGCGATCCCTCCTGGTGATTAACCCGGATAATCGGGAATGCAGTGTATTGTCACTTATATTCCCCCCCCCAAAAGATTACAAAGTTAAACTCCGTAATATAAAAAAGGAAGAAAAATACAAGAAAACGATTTTTTACCGATTTTAAATCAAAATACAGAAGCTCGCTAAAAAAGAAATACCAGCTTCCTTGAAATAAATAAAAAAAATCAAGAACAACGTATTTAACCTCTTCTCGATAGATGGCAGCACATGATTTATGTAATAGTAACTTTACGAAATAAGACGAAAAGAAAGCAAGAAAACGATTTTTTTCGATGTTTATAAATCAAAACACGGAAGGTTGGTAAAAAAGAAGAAAAACTTTTATACAAATATGCAAACCAGGTTTCGCTAAATAAATAAACAATAAATGCAAGAACTTCGGATGTTAAAGCTGCCAATAGATGGTAGCACGGTGGATTCATTCATTATGACGTTTTTAATTAATATCCTTTCAGCTAATTATAATTTCGGAATTTAAATGGTCAGAACAAACTCCTAGGATTATTTCTCATCTTTTGATACTTTTGGCTCCTTTTAGCATTCAGTGGTCGTGAGAAGATAACCGAGCATAGATACATACGTACTATCAAGAATTAATAGTGTAGATATCTTGTCTCAAAATGATCTTGGCGATGTAACAGAGAGCAGTTTTTTCAACTAAATAAACCTAGAGTATTTTTAACAGCAAAACTTATATTCTTTTACAAATTGTCTGCTTCTTTTCTAATGTTTCAGTTTGTGCACCTAAGTTTCTTGTTTTCCGGATTCTTTGAACATCAAGGCCTTTAAAGTCAATATTTGGAAATCGCAACTAAACAAAATTGATTTTGAAGATATCTTGATAAAATTGTCACCCCGACTACAATCTAAAAGCTGCTGTATTCACAGACATGACTGCATTAAGATATTCTTCTATGATTAGGTACTACCGAAGTATTTGGCCTACTAAGTGGAGTCGACCACAATTTGCCAGTATATAGAGGAGAAATACAATTACCATCGCTCGGAATGGATGTTCGTATTCTTGACGAAAAAGGTAAAAAAAGTTTGTCAACAAATTATTAGCGAAAGCATTAAAGTATAGAACTAAATGATTTTAAAATCAACTGAGGAAAAGATAACTTTCCTTAATAATGCAAATGATTCGTAAGTGGAATTTTCTATTGTATAAATATTGTGAAATTTCACAGTTATCGTTTAAGTATAACATTATACGCTATTTATATCAGATGAGAAAAGAAAAATCTTTTCGTAAAATTTCAAATGTTTCTGTTTCGTAACTGTATCTTTGTACCGTATATATGTTGTGGAATATAAGTAATTAATTTGGAGTCATTCATAATTAGTTTAAAAAAACTATTGGTTAAAAACAATGTTTCTCTTTCTTAAATCA
Organism: Araneus ventricosus; assembly: GCA_013235015.1. NCBI lineage: Eukaryota > Metazoa > Arthropoda > Arachnida > Araneae > Araneidae > Araneus > Araneus ventricosus. The sequence goes on from BGPR01001123.1 coordinate 260,286, forward strand.
TAGAATTTTTCATTTTAACTCAGGGAATTCAGCAATATCGTTCCTCTTTCTTGCATTCAAGAATTTTCCTTTCAAACTCAGGTCATCTAATAGTAAAGTCCTTGCATTAAACTATTTCTTGTCTTGAAACTCAGGTAATCCGGTAATCGGACAAAGAGGAACATCGGTTCTTGCAAATCCTTATCCAGCTCTTCCAGTGCGTCTTCTCAACGATGAAAACAAAGAAAAGGTTACAGAAATGTATTTGGCAGAACATCCAGGTAACTAAATATAATCTGCTTTCCATTCACTTCTTTTTATACGAGGCTGAATTAACTTTGCTAGCACCACAAAAATATTGTAATAATATTTTACCTTCAATAATTACAGTTGTAGAGGGACGAGACTCATGTTTATATGGAATGCCGCTGTTGAAGAATTAATTCAATTTCAGGAACCATTTTTATTAGATGGTTAAGTTCCACGACACAGTACATTAAAAGGTACAAGACAGAGAACAACAGCACAAGACAAGTACACAGTAGAAGAAGAGAGAGAGGCATCATGGGGAAAAACCCGGATGGCTCTAGTAGCGCCACCTACCATAAAAAGGAGAAGGCAGTGAATTGTAATCGTTACACAATACAATAAAACTTTGATTAATAGTCACTCGTTTATGTTATCCGCCATCGTCAAAATAATGTTGGTTTATAGTATTGCAATACATTTCGGCATATTACTACTCTTATATTGACCATTTTGTACAATCAAATACAACATGTATGTATTACTCACTTTAGAAGGATTTTATTTAAATTTTCGTTCCTAGCCAGCAGTGAAATCACGTTACTGCACATATTTATTAAGAGGTTTCTGTTGTCCGTCTATTCGGTTATCGGTCACAATCCTCATACGGACGGGGACGTTTAATCGGCGTTTTATTGTACTCTATTATACTGTTACCCAGATAGCATGTACATTTGCAGCAAGTGTGATTTTTCTTGATATTAGTTTGTCATGACAAACTTGATGCGGCAAGTTCGAAGCAAACTTCCTGCAAAGTAACAAAGCATAATCGACCAACCCACTTGCAAAACAAGTTTGCTGTGAAGATGTTACGACAAACTTCACACCACAATTGCGAAACAAGTTTGCTGTGAAGTTGATACGTCACACTTACACACCACGACCTGGATACAGTTGGATATATCTTGTTTTGATCCTTGTCTCTGTTCTAAAAAAATTCTTAACAGCATCTCCTAGACCTTCCTTCTTTTTATTAAATCAATAAATCAATGATAATTTGTAAAAAAAACTATCTAGGTCATTTTATAAAAAAAATTTCAAAAATTCTCCATCTTTTTACTAAATATAAAACTCGCACTTGAAAGAAAACTATATATCGCTAATTTCCTAATGTTGAAATTTTAATGTTCATAAAGAAAATTAAACCTAAGAAACAGTCAATGTTTGTTGAAAAATAATAACGTACATTTTGTCCCATATTTTTAAAAGTAATTACTTTTGAACCGTAATTTCCTAATTTATCCTTCTAACAAAACGTAGTTATTAGCGAAAATCGCTCTCTCTCTCTCTCTCTCTTTGACTTCAAATCATATTTTCAACTCAAAATTTAAAAAATTAATGAAATCAAGAAAACAGTTTAAAATAAAACGTCTAGATGCACGATCTATTAGCGCAATCTATCTTCTCCTATCAGAGTTCCGCTGGCTGAGTGGCTAAGGCGACTGACTATTGTTGCACAAAATCTTACCGTGGGTGTATGGTGTAAACAGTCCAACACGCAGGATAATGGAGAATGAGGTTTATTTACAAATATGCCGGAAAACACGTAACACAGGTACAGGAAACAATAGTCCTTGCACAGATTACCAATGTAAATAGACAACAATTCACAGATAATGACAGTTCAGTCAGCAAATATCTAACAGCACAAACAGTCAGCCAATAACTAGTCACGACAATAACAGCTCAGCTGATTGGCTCACACAGCAGATAGAACTCCGAAGACGTTCGCGGTTCACAGTGAAGTCACCAGTCGATCAAGACGCTGCTGTCGTCCAAACGCGGTCTTATATACTCTCCCCGTTAGGCCGTGACGTCACATAGAATTTTCATGAAAATCCTAGATCTCGGCCCCTAATAGAAATATCGAGAAAAGGATTGCATTTTCGAGAATAATCTATTTGTCGCCAAGGTCGCCAAAATTGTCACCAAGTCGCCAAAATTGTCGCCAAGTTTGTCGCCAAGGTCATGCGTGCCACGAGAGTCGCTGAGGTCACTCCATGCTTCACCTTGTAAAACCCTCTTCCCAACCATAAGACCTGCACTGCTGGGAAGCGACTTTCCATGACTGTAACACTATTAAGTCAGTTGTCGGGAGTTCGAATACGAGGTTTGTCTGCTTACTCTGTTTTGGCTATAGTTTCCAATGAGTTTGACGCAACAAGCTTACTAGTTTGCAATAACTTGTTTCAAACTTGCAATCTTGCCGTGCCAAACTTGCTGCTGATTTGCAAAGCAAGATTTCTGCACCTTTGCTGCAAACTAAAATTGCTATCTGAGTGACTTTTTAGTTTTGTGTTATTAGGGTTAGAAGTAAAACTACGAAGGTTTTTCGAAAAGAAAAATAAGAGCTCTGAGAGGAACTGGTGCACAAATTAATTCTCCTTGTGTTCGAACGCCGCAGGTTACAATTTCGGATATTGCGAACAAACAACTGTGAGTTTTAAGTGTTCTGTTCTTCGTATCGATGTCTCCAAGGTGTTTTTTTGTACTAAATCGATAATGCTCTACAACTTTGTCATTGACTTTTTTCCTCTTTCATGTACCGTTTTTGAGATAGAAACGCTAACTTTTGAGGTGTCGCTGTAGGTGGTGTCATCGCTTAACGCACGGCTGTCTAACTATACCTAGACACCACTTCAATGACCATAGCTGCCGTCGTTCTGAAATTAGAGGGTGGAACTTATTTAAGTGGGCACAAACTATATTTTTCAGTTGTAGAATTTTTAAGTACTCTGTGTTTCTGATGCCTTTGCGATCATTCATAAAAATTATTATAATGCTGTGTTGTCTTTAGGTTTATTTGGGTCAATTACTCAAAATTTCCTTTGTGTATTCGTGCTGAAGTTAAAGAACAAGATCAGAAACATTTTTTAAAAAATAATTCTCAATAATTTTTCTGAAAGTAATAAGTAAAATTATATTTTATATATTTCTATAATATCTTAATTTTTAATACTAAAATTCTGATTTTAGGCTATTGGAATAATGGAGACGATGCCTGGCAGAATCCGATCACAAAAGGATTTATTGTATATGGAAGAAGGTTCTCCAATTTGATTTTGTATTTTTAAGATATTTTTAAAATTTCTTAATGAGACATACGAATCTTAAACCTAGAAAAAAAGTTCGAAAACTGTCAAATTCGATACATTATATCTCTGAAATAATGCAATTGACAAACTCACTTTTTTTCTAGAAAAATATCTTTTCTTTCTCTTATAGTACACAAATTTTGAAACTTTCATATTCAAATGTATTTATGTGAGATAGTAATAAGTATGGATATAAGTTTTGGAGAAAAAATAAGAAAATCACCTTGCGCGCATGATTACGAATAAAATATTTATCTAAACACAATATTTTAGGTACCTAAGAAATCCAAATAGTCTGTTTAAGAAACTGAACCACAATTTATTAACATTTAAATTTTATTTCTATTTTATATACCAATTTAAAATAAAATGTTAAAAATAGTTGAAATTTCAACTTTTCTAACCTTCCAAAGAAAAACTTCTTTGGAGAAATATGTACAAAAAAAATGCGGTTCAATTTGTAGAACATAGCAAAATACATCTTCGGTAAAAATTTTATGCAAAAATATTCAATATTTCTTGAGTTATCGTGCGCGCAATATAGAAAAAAACAGATTTTGAGATATAACGCTTTAAAATATGGTCATATTCAATGTTTACGTTGAAGAGATGATACATTTTCCTTCATAACTATCATATTTATGGGAATTTTGTAACGCGGATTGTTTTAAATATTTCAGAAAAGACAGGTAAATATTATATATCTTTTTCATAAAATCGAATATAAAAAAAAAAACAGATTTTCAGACATAACGCTTTAAAATATGGTCGTATTCAATGTTTACGTTGAAGATAGATGATACATTTTCCTTCATAACTATCATATTTATGGGAATTTTTTAACGCGGATTGTTTTAAATTGTTCAGAAAAGACAGGGAAATATTGTATATTTTTTCATAAAATCGAAAATTTTCTAGGTTTAACAGTCGTATGTCTCCTTAAATCCATTGCCGTTTTAGTTAATCAAACGATGTCTTTAAGAAAAATTTCTGCTCTCATTCTTCTTTGTTTTATATTTGAATTTCTGATTATTTAACTATTTTATCAGCTATAATTGTATAATTTATTTAACCTTTTTAAAATCAACATTTTGCTAATTTCTTTGTCATGTCATCAGAAATAGATTTAAGTTTCAGAACTATGTTTCATTTCAGTGATGAAACTATGGATCCAAAAGGAGCAAGATACAATTGCTCAGATATTTACTTCGCCCGTAAGTAATTTCACAAATTTACAATTTATGCGTAGATGTTAAGCAAGATTTAAAGCAAGTTAAAAGAAATATAATTTTCCTTAACTTGTTTTGTTTAATATCAAGCAATAAAGTAACAATTTTTTCTTTAAATTTTCTAGATTGTATCTTCAAGTAAAGGTTTTAACCCTAGATAACTAAACTTAACCCGCGAGGACGCGCAAGGTGGTTTTCCGACACTCTACGCCATGTAAAATGTGAAAAATATCCACTTCTCTTTAGTTAAAATGAGTCAAATCTACGTTATCTGCCTTGAAGGTCACCTTCAACAGACGGAATGTGTTTCAAGAAAAGATCCTTTATTTTTTTGATCGGAATTCAACGTATGGGATGTCGAGCCCTTGCGCGTCCTCGCGTCAGGTGCCTTTGTTCAATTGAGTGATCGTATTAGGAACAGGAAAATAATATTTTCTCGCTATTTAAATTTTATTGAGAAAATATGTGGATTCGAGAATATTGTATATTTTTAAAATGGAGATTTTTGAGGATACAAGACTTTTAAACAGTAAAACAGTGTAAGTAAAAATCTCAAGAGATTGATGCGAAAGTTTTATCTCTGAGCGTGGTTCAAAATTACGAGGTCCGTCCCAAAATAGCCCTCGTGTTGCTTCAAAACAGGACGTTGATATAAGTAAACTTAACTAAACTTTCAAACAAATTAGTGTGACTTAAGAAAAGTATTATGATATTTCATTCACAAAAATAGAAAAGTGGTGCAACTTAGCGTTTGCACTCTTAACAAATGCTTTACTCTCAACTAATAAACTTGTTGCACACGTTTTTTTTGTCATTCTGCGTTTCTTAGATGGACCGAAAGTGCAAATTCTGCGTTTGTTTGCCGCACTTTTAGTCTTTTCTTCTGCTACTAACTTCAGCTTCTCCACTTTATACAAACTTCTGCACGTTATAACTAAACATTCGACTGTCAGACGACGATTGCAGCATATCTCGAAAAGTACAGAGTGACAATTATTGAGCTATATGAAATAAAAAATAAAATCTTCAAAAACTACCGAGTTCAAAAATTTTATTCAAATTTTAAAGGTAACTACAGATATTCGGATTTAGTTCATGACATGTTCGATATGCTTGCCATAAATGACTATGGCGTTGCGCAGACGAAGAGCAAAATTCTGCAAAAATCGCGGAAGTGTCGACATCGACACTACCAGTTCTCTCGAACTTTTCAATCACATTTTTGATTGTTATAACACTTGGACCGGTTGTCTTCAGCTTGTACTCGGTCGCAAATATCCTTTGAGCCGCAATCGGGTTGTTATTGCTCGAATAGTAGGCCTTGACGATCGATATACGCTCAGAAACGCTGTATTTCGACATTTTCCACGAAAAATGAACAACAATAAGAGTGCGCAAGCGCATGCTCAAAAAAAAAAAATCAAACATGCCCTGCATTCAACCGCCAAGTTTTAACTGAATCTCGCCAACCAACGGTTCAAAAGTTATCAAGGTTTTTTTTTTTCATATAGCTCAATAATTGTCACCCTGTAACAAGTGCACCCTGTATCGACATGCTTATCATATTCGGATATCATATTTTACTGGTTATGAAGGTAATGTGAGTGAGGTGGTTTGGGTACAACAGGAACTTCTCGAATTCGCTGAAATGGCAGTAGTCTATTAGACGAATGTTTAATTATTTAGGGTAAGAAACAATACATTTCACACATGCAAAATTAATGTTTTAACTTTTTTTTTGTGAATAATCCTTACGACGTCAGGGAATTTTTTTGTAATATCTGTGTACGCAGTTCTAGAAGCGCTCCATCCCCTCCCCCTCTGCGGTATTCGAGTCCCACTTTGCGGAAGGTGCACTTGCTGGCTCCCCAAACTCTTACAATAATAACTTAAAAATGCAATCAAGTGTTGAAATTCCAACAATATTTCATGAAACTTAGGTAAATTCTGAAAACAATAACACCAAACAAACATTAGTAAGAGTGGTACAAAAAGTTTCATAGAAACGTGACGAATTTCGTCATTTTTTCGCATTTAGTGTATATTTTGTGAGGGGGTGGGGCTAAAAATTTCTACAACAAAAAACAAGTGTAAGTTAATTATGCTTGTTTGGTATTATTATTTTAAGACTGGCACAAAAGTTTCATGGAAACGTGATCAATTTCGTCTTTTTTTCGAATTTTAGTGTATATTTTGTGAATGGGAGTTAAAAAATTCTAAAGAACATGGAAAATGCGTATAAAATATGCCCTCTCGCTCTTTATATACACAACATACTTCCGATATTAACTGGAAATCATCGGTTTTAAAATGCTTAATTTTTAAAAGTATTTTACTCTAGCTTCCCACAAGTCATATCAGTTAATAACATTTCATAATTACAGTTTCGATTGTTGTTTCATATTAACATCAATTCAGTTCTAAGAGATAATCCATGATTCTCCTTGTTATTGTATTCATTTTTTTTCACAGTGGAAGGCTTCTCAGGAGTTAAAGACAGCGTAGTTGTTTCGCAATATAACAAAGATATGGATGAGAGAGTTATATTGTTTGTAAAGATGTTTCCTGGACATGAACTCACTGATAAAGTGAAGGAGAAAATAAATGAGACCATCGAACATCACCTGACTTACGAGCATATTCCTGACATCATAATGGAGGCACCAGACATACCGGTATGCAATCTCAGAGAATACCTTCTCATTACAGGTGGTACAAATGCTGTATCCAGTGGCGAATCCAGGATTTGGGTCTGGGAGGGGCTGAGGTCATAAAAATTTCGCATCGTCATGACGAATGTCAAACCTCATGGCTTATGGAAACCAAAATACTTTTACTTTACAGACTTTACTCACCTGTCGATAAGAATCATAAAGAGCACTACAATACTTTCGATAATTTAATAAAAAGATACAGTGAAATAAGTAACCAAAAAAGGTTTTCGACCCTGTCAACGCTACAAGTACAAGTGGAATGACTAGAAAAGTAGAAAAATTTTCGAGTCTGTCAAGCCAGGAAGCAATGTTGGCATGTTTTTATTATTTTTAAAGGAAAGGGGAATTAATAACAAACAGCTGTAATGATTTTAAATAAAATCAAGAATTCTGGTTTAGCTCTGGGAGGGACTGCAGCCCCATAGCCCCCCCCTGGATTCGCCCCTGGCTGTATCAGTAGATTTTTAGTTTTGTTTACTGGTTGGTACAAATGATGAAGCAGTAGTAGGTTTGCCACAACTCTTCTCAACATTTTTCCATCCTTCTTCCATATTGAGAACCGTCATTCTTGAATGTCTTCTCCATATAAATGTTTTCCGTCAAGTCTTGGATAAAACATCGATTAAAAAAAGATGGCATCAAAGATGGGATATGTCACAAACAACGAAGTTCCTTTTTGGAATGCTACCTTTGGTGAATAATACTAGATGTTATGGTAACATTTTCATCAACCAAATCTTAACTGCTCATGGATGCTTTCCAATCTACCAAAATAAATTTTTGGGAAGTCCCCCAAATTTGTACAACATATTTATTATTTACATTTATTGAAACACTAGCAATACGCGCACAGCGTTGCCCGTGGAATCGGGACTTCAACAAAATAAAAAAAAGCCCACATACAATTACATAAATGAAAGTTTTAAAAACGAAATCAAAACAGAAATATATATATTGTTGAGTTGGTCCGCCTCTTTTTCCTCTCGACCGAGTACCGTTAAATCCAAACAATGTTAAAAAAATTACAATCTGATATTTATTACACCGCAAGCAAAGTATGAAAGGCAAAGAATTAAGTTAAGACACGCTTAAAAATAATAATCGAAATCATCGAGTAAATAAATCATCTCCTCGCAGAACGCGAAAGTAATGACGTCACCCTGGCCCATCAGCCAATGAAATTGCCCGCAACGTTCCTGAGATCTGTCGCGGGCGAAAGCTTCCCTAGAGGAAAAATATCGTTCAACCACCAGCAAAAAATTAATTTAAAAAAAACGAAAAAAGATATTTTAACCATTCTTGTTTTAAATCCGACAGAACCGTTGCAGTTATAAGCTGAAAAATTTTCAAAATGATATCTTTATTAGAACATCGGATGCAAGAGTTTTAAGAATTCCAGAAAATTTTAATTTTGAAAAGTGACTATTTTTAAAAAAATTCCCAAAATTCAGTAAATAACGCTAGAAATTCGAAACTAATGTCATTAGAATGGAAATTGTCTGCTCTTTCCAATGGGTTATCTATTTTTTTCGTACAATTATTCGAAACCATTCTATTGAGAAATTAGTGCGAAAAATCAACCAAAACAACACAAAACATTAAATAAAAAATTTTCTAGATTAAATTTTAAAATTTCGGCTTCGAGGTGCATTGAGTCACCATTACGACTACCTGTGTGCCAAATTTCATAGGTGTAAGTGCGATAGATTCGTCTGGACATCGCACACACACGCACACAAACATTGCCTTTTATAAGTATAGATATGCAGCACCCTTTCAGCTGTCTCTCACCATAAGAACCACCGGAAATGAGAAGCGTGAGAAGCATTTGTAGAAGACACCCGCCGCCGGACAGCGGAGCCAGCCTGTGACAGCCGTCTGTCTGAAAGGCATCGTTGCTGCTTCGCCAGGAACCTTTTCAGGTCCTGGAACACACGGTAGACGCTGGGAGCAAGATCGGGATTGTAGGCGGGATGGCCAAACATCTCCCAGCGAACAGCTGCAGTTGCTGTTGTGTGCGCAGCGCCGTACGAGGGCGAGCGCGATCGTTGAGCAGGTGTTATTTTATAACTCAAGCATATATGGCTTATTTATTTATTTAAAATTCACACAGACCCAGCATACCCAAGAGATTTTAAGACCTGAGACAAGCCGGTGGAGAAGTGAAACATTTTACAGCATCGAAAAGTTGAAAAGCTTTGGGATTGGATTGGATATTAGGGTTTTTATAGCACGAGAGCCATGTTTGTCTATGCTGCGCCAAGCATAAAGCAAGTTTAGGACTAATAACTAAGATTAAAATTATGACGAAAAAGTGCTGATCATAATAAACGCATTGAAGTTTTATAAGAAATAGGATAGATTAAAAGCAATCGCATCTATTCATTGACACAAGATTTCGACCCATTCGTAGCCCGTTCAGAAGGAAGTTGAAAACAATTTAAAATTCATAAATATGAATTCAATCAAAAAGGAGGAGGAACTGCAAACAAAATAAAATAGTTTAAAATAATGAAAGTTAAATATACAAAACCATAAATCATCGAAATACCGAGATAAATTTCGTTAAATACTAAAACATTTTTAATAACAAATAGCGTAAAAGATAACACACTAAATATTAAAATTACAAAAGTAAAATACAAATTTATAGACATATAACACACATATATGGTTTGTCAATAAATGGACTAGTCTGTTGGAAACTTGATGTTATAACTGTTCTGAAAAGCCTCATTTACATTTGGAGCTGTCTTTTTATTTGATAATAGACTCTTATCCGCCAGTTTTAATCGATGAAAGCATATATTAAGCATAAGCTTACGTTAAGTACTTGCTTTTTATTGCTAAAATTGTAACGCTGTGATTTAGTCTCTTTCGCGAAATGTTAAAAAGCCTAATAAAAGGCAACCCAGTTTGTAATTCATTAAGATTTTACAGCAAATGTTTATTTCTTTTATTTTTAATTTCCTTTCTTTCTATTTCTTTCACAGTATAACTTGACGGGAAAGAAACTGAATGGGCTAGTGAAGAAACTCATAAACAAGAAACCTATTGCTAACGTTGATATTGTCATCAATCCTTCCTCTGTAGAATTCTTCAAAAATGTGGAATTAGGAGAATTTTAATTTGGAGAGAATATTTTCTACCGTATTTGAATTTTGATGCAATTAATAAATATTTATTTTTTCTTGAATTCTTGCTTTCTTCCTCTTTTGCATAAGAACTGAATTAGCAAACAATCTGCAAAATATCCAAAAGATTTGGTTTCATTTTCTATTACTAAAGATACAAATTAATAAATGTTACTAAAAATTCATTCTGAATTTTTTGTTCCTGAACTAAATGCAGTGGAATCTCCCTATAACGAAATCACTTGGTTCCAGTTGAAAAATTCGCTATAGAGAAAATTTCGTTATACGGAGATTAGAGATTTTTGCAGTTATTTAAGTAAATGTTAAACCTTTTAGTATGTGCGATAAGTTCAAAAATATTTAATTATGACTTTCAATTAAAAATGAAGTAACATTTATTATAAATTTGTTAAAATTCTACTAATTTTTATTGTATAAATAAAATGCTCAAAAGTGAAGACAATTCACCAATTTAGAGAATAATATGTACTAGTATGGATAAACATAAAATGCGTATTGTCACATCCATTTGCTGTTTCCGCCCCCACTCCATCCCGATTCTTGGAATCTTGACCCGTAGAAATGTTGCTCCCTCTGTAGAAACCCAGGTCCCCACAACTGCATTACCCTTCACATAGCATTCTATTGTTATGTGTTATCGCTGCAATGAACAATGCGAGTGGTTCCAGAAACAGGCACTTGTGAGCGATTTGTTTGCACAGAAATTAGCAACTTTCTTCAAAAATGACAAAAATCGAAAAGATAAAGGTTTGAAAAAATTCGTTATAGGGAGACAACCACTTCGTTATACGGAGAATATTTTGAATGTTATTTAACATTCCGATTAAAAATTTCGTTATAGGGAGAAATTCGCTGTAGGGAGACTTCGTTGTAAGGAGACTCTACTGTATTTCTACTATAAATACTTTTTTTGCTGAGATACATTTCTTAAAATAAAAACATTTTTGGTACAACTGGATTTTATTTTGGAGATTTCACAATACGTTTCTCAGAGTAATGAGATAAATAAAATTTGCATTATTATGGTTACGATTTCTTACAAAATGTTGGAGGATTCAGTTCTCAAACCCATTTCTATGAATATTAAAAAACATTTTGTCTTTCATTACAGCAAATGCGAATAATACCATCATAAATAAAGAAAAGTCAAAATAGTAAGTTATATTTGAATTTATCGAAAGAAATCAAAAATTGTACATACAGTGAAACCTCTCTGAGCGGCCACCCTTCCGTTCCGAGAAAAATTGGCCGCTTAGAGAGGGTGGCCGCTCTGAAGGGTTTTCGTTACAATTACAAGATAATTGCTATAATACATAATATAAACAAGTCTGATACATATTTCTTATTTAAAATGAAGTTTGAGACTTATCTAAAGAGAAAATAGTACTTTATTTAATAACTTTTTACATTTTTTGAAGAAAGGATACAATTTGTGAATGTTTTAAGTTTTTACCCTTCTCGGAAAAAACCATTTTTTCAAGTTCGTTTTTCAGTTTAAAAAGTAAATCTCTAACCTATATGTTTGTGAAATGGGATGGGCGAACCCACCCGGCGGCCGTTCAGAGGGGTTGGGTGGCCGTTGCTAGGGGTTATTTTAACATTCGGTCTATGGGCCGAAAAATCCGTGCCACGAAAAATTGGCCGTTAAGAGGGGGGGGACGCTATGCAGGGGTGGCCGTTCGAAGAGGTTTCACTGTATAAGCATACATAACAGTATTTTGTACATACAGTGCAAAATAAACATTTTAGTGATGACTTTTAAATGATGTGCATAATGCTATCAGACTAAAGATACTAAAAGCTGTAGTATGCAATCAATGATGAAATACCTGTGAAATTTTTATTGTTTAGATTTGTTAAGTTTAAATAAGCTAATTTAAAGAACAAATTTGCGATACAAAATTATTAGAATTTATAAAAATTGAAAATGAATGCTCCAGATAAAAATTAATATAGTTTGCAGCAAAGGACAGAATTACATATAACCTCATGTTTTATTGTTATGCTGCTCGCTAAAAAGAATTTGCCATTTAAAAATTATCAAAATAAACCACCACCCCTATTTTTTTATTTAAATTTAAAAATATGTAGCATTTTAATGTTTTTGCTCACGTTAATCGCTGAAGAATCTCAGAAGAAATAAAACTCGCCTTCCTTTTTTGAAGAAAGAATTTTAGAGAAAAGTTACTTTAAGAGAGAATATATAAGAAAAATAGAAAATTTTCCAACTGTATCCAGTTTTTTAAAATTTTTGGAAGAGAAAATATTTATTTCTTCTAGTGAATGCAACGGAAAAAGAAAAATTTACCACAATTTCACCTCCAAATTTTAATGAAATTGCTTGTCTGATATTCAAGATTAAGTTATTTTTTGCATTTGCATTAAAATTAAGATACAGTTTTATATTTTTTCTAGAAAATTTTGAATCTTTTTTCTCAGATATGTTTGCGATATTCTCATATTTGTATCTTATATGATTATACTTTGAGCTTCCATGTTTCGAGCATTAACAATATTATATGCATATTTTTTTTATTTGTTTTGACAATAATGAATATTATCAAAAAATTTGCGAAAAAGCTGTTTCGAATTATAAAAGCGGATTGATCATTTTTTTTTATCTATAACATTTCTAAGACCTTGACTATCTCGCTACGAACGGACAGGAAAAGCGTTTCACATTCGTCGCCCGCAGCTAATAGATAATTATTTCCTTTATCAATTTAAACATGTTAAATTAACATGGCAATGAGTTACTTTCAGATAATATTCGAAATTTGCTAGATTGGAAGACACTTTTTGAAACGTCGTTTAGCGAGTGCACTGCAGTCTGTATGGTAAGCACATTCTTTTCGATCCTAAGTCGGTAGAATAATTAGCAGAATCATAGAAAGGACTAATAATAACTTATTGATACGAAAATTTAAAAAAATGATACTTTAATGCTCTAAAATTAAAACAAATGTTGAATAGAGTTAAGTTTATCAAACAATGATTTAGTCCAGTAATCATTCACAGAGCACAAATGTTTCCTAAGTAAATAAGTCATTTTATAAAAAAAAAAAAAGACTTGAGCATTTTATTAAAATATATAACTTACTTTTTTAATTTTGCGGTGTTTTTTTTGTTATGTAATTTTGGAGAAAAATTATTTGAAATTGTTGCAACTTGTGTGTACTGAACTTTGAGAAAATTAAATCTCATAAACTATTATAAATTAGTATTTTCATAATATCCAGTATTGTTTCTATAAAAAACGTGTTGACCAGGGCAAATTTACAGTTTACATAATATGAGAGAAATAATTTCATGTTAAAATATCGCTATTATGACTTGCTTATTTCACATACTGCATATTATTCTCTGGAATTTTTAATCGATAAGATTTTAAGAAAATATCAATTGATTTGTCTTTACGGGTAATTAAATATTGCACTAAAATATTTCATTAAATGTATATATTCAATATTTATTAGTTGTCCAAAATTTCCATTTCTTAAAATTCACACTCTAAGTAGTTAATGACAATGTTCTTTAACGAGAAATATATATATGTTTTGAAATTGCATCATATTTTAAAGTTTATACTCATGCTAAAATAAGTTAATATAATGAGTTTAAAATTTAAATTTATAGTCTAATTTATTAATTATAATTTAGTATAGTATATATAACCTAATTTAGTTATAATATTTTCACTATAAATGTGGAACAGTATTTCGGATATAGCTCTTGGCATTATTGCTATGACATTGTTATAAGCAATTAGTTATTTTCTTGTTCTTAACTCCAAATACTCCTATACTTTTGTTTTTTCCAACAATTGGCTTTCGCAGAAGGTTAGGCGCCTATAAAATTGAATTTAATGCGACATAATCGGCTCCTAAGATTGATTGGCATTTGATTGTTGGAATTCCAATTCTGGGTTGTCTTTTTCATAGTAATAGTTTATAATCTAATTATCTTTATGTATTTCATTGTATGATTATTAATTAGGTAACATTATATTTATATTTAATTTTAATTATTGTTTTAATATGTACATATACTGAAAATGTTTTATTTGAATTTTAATTGTTTGTAAAATATTTAACTATATATGCACCCATAGATAGTTGAAACTAATATATAACAACAATGCACATATTTTATAATCATATCAAATCTATTTTCAAACTTGTATTAAAAGTTTATTATTATATATATGTACTTTTTATAACACTGTTTCGTTAACGAAAAATTTCTCATCCAATCAAGCTTCTTATGTTGAAGAACAAAATATTAAAAATAGTCGCTTAACAAGCAATACCATCTATCTCATTTTTTGTTGATGTTTCGTAACCAATAACGAATGTTTGATTTTTTTTTACATCCGGTAGGAACATGCGGTATTATGTCACATCAGATGTTAAAAAATTCAGGAACATTCGTTATTAGTTGCGATAAATTTAGTATCTTTCCCTCTTTGAAATTTCAAAAAATTGAGATTGGCGATATTGCTTGTTAAGAATCGGAATCTGCTGAAAAAATTGCGATTACGTTTTTATTTTAGAATCTATAGTTTAATTAGAATGCATCATTGGCAATTATTAACTAGTTTACAGAATAACCATTTATCTCAAGTGATAGTTCATAATAGGTCTCATTAGATTAATACACATTTTACTAACTTTATCCATTGTTTCATGAAACACCCTTATATTTTATGAAAAAAATGAACTTTGCGCTTTAACTGTAGCATGTTCCCCATGAATCGACTGCCGACACTTATTTCACACAAAAACTGTTACATAACATCAACTACACCATGTTGATAGATGTAACACTTTTAAACAAATATCCCTTGTCTCAACGCTGCAATAGATGAGAAACTGATCAAGTATTAACAGAGAAGGACTGTGAAAGAGAATGATCTACTGTGCTTGATCATAATGTAAACAATAACTTTTCACCGAACTTCTGAATTGAAAGATAAGGAAATTCCGCAATCCTTTCTTTTCTTCTCATTCGAATATGAACAAGTAGTCATTTATGTTTACGGCTCTCTGTTTTGAAAAAAAGGTGGAAAAGGAGTCACTGATTCCCTGTGGAGGCATTTAATTGTTGTTTAAGAGGTAAGAAATGAAAATCTTAATTTTTTTAAATTTGACAGTTTATAATAATTATTTATTTAATAAAACGTTATATGGTTTTCACTCCTTTTAAGTAAACCATGAATAAATATAATGATAAATGTCTACATAAATGTCTTTCAGCTTATTGTACTATCTGTTGTTATTTTAGTCGATAAATTTTAGTATTTTGATAGTAAACTAGCAGTATGCGCACGGCGTTGCCCGTGACATAATGACTTCAACAAAATAAAAAAGCCCAAAGTTTTGAAAACGAAATCAAAACGTATATATATATTATTGAGTTTGCCCTCGATTTTTAGTGAAAGTACATGCAGAACGAGATGAATGTGTTCTTTTAACTAAAGATATCAGCATATATGCACGACTATCAAAAAGTGTAAAACAAATAAATCAAATGATTCTTGGATCAGTAAAATGAAGTAATTAAGATTAATTGACGCAATAAAATGATCGAGAGTATGACGTGACTTTCGCTTGGCACCGCCAGCCAATCGGATAGTAATAGTAGAAATGCATTCTGGGAACTAACCTTGGGTCTGTCGAAAGCTTCGTCGATTCGGATATGCGAGAGAAAATGTTTTGAACTGATCAATAAAAAATTCATAGAAAATCGTAGAAAAAAGATATTTTAACCATTCTTGTTTTAAAACAGGGATAACTATTCCGGTTTATACCAAAAAAAAATTTAAAATGATAGAGTTTTTAGAACGTCAGATGCAAGAAAATAAGAATTGGAAGTTAAAAATATAAAGGAAAAGTGACTATTATTTAACCACTTAACTGAATAGTTTTCTTTGCTATCTAATAAGATGACCCCTCCTGTTTTGGAAAGGGGCTGCCGTTTTCATTTATTTAAGAAGGCATAGGATACTTAAGATGTTTATGGATCCTACATATTTTTTGTGTCAAATTATAAACCTAATTAATGATTCAATTTTAGTTTATAAGACTAAAATTTCGATAATTCGATGCACGAGTATTCTCGGGCTGTTAAGTTAAGCGGTTAAAAATGTCTGAAATTTCAATAAAATATGTCGGAAATTCAAAACAAATTTCATTAGAACGAAAATTGTTTGTTCTATCCGATGGTGCTTTGATTGTTTTCCAACGATCATTAGAAAAAATACTACAAACGTAAACGTGTCAAAAATGGCCCAAAAGAAGACGAAACAAAATTAAAAAATTTCTGGGTTAAATTTTATAGTTTTGGCTTAGAGGTGCATTGAGTCACCATTACGACTACCTATGTGCCAAATTTTGGCTGTAAGTGCGATAGTTTCGTCTGGACATCGCACACACACACGCAAA
>BGPR01001124.1:0-10945 GCA_013235015.1 Araneus ventricosus
TAACTTTCAGGATTTTTTAAAATGGATTCACATTCACCTAATTCATATAATTTTCCTGATTTTTGGAATAGAATCACAGTCGTCTTAAATAAAATCACCTTTAAAATAATTATAAAGAATCGCTAATTTGTCAGCATTTGTATATCATTATGGGATCTTAATTATGATATAAATTAAGCTTGCTTTTATTTGTTTGCAGCTGGCAATATTATGGAGCCTTTCTCTTCAGACGTTTTGTGGATTCTCATATTGGGCTTCATCGTTGGATTCTTCCTGGCTTTTGGCGTAGGGGCTAATGATGTTGCAAATTCATTTGGTACATCTGTTGGCTCCAAAGCTCTCACACTGAGACAAGCATGCATCCTTGCTACAATATTTGAAATACTGGGATCTGTATTAATGGGTATGCTGTGTCAATTTTGTTTCAAAAAAATTATTTAAAGAGACTACTTCATGAATTATTTATCTATAATTTCTTTGAGATGTGGGCTCAATCAAAGTATACGGTACGGCGGCAAACTTGGATTTTCTGTGGCGAAATATCGTTAAATGTGGAAAGCCAATGGCGGACTGTAACATGGCAAACGTGGTAACATAGCGGACGTTTGGCAATTGTTTCATGATTGGCGCCAGCTTGACAAGAGATGTACCGTACACTTTGGTTTTACCGAGATGTGAAATCTAGTAGCTGAAATTATATTCGTTCAAAAATTATTCTTTGAATATTTTAATTTTATAATTTAGTATTGAAATTGATAAAATGAGAATTTTAGTCATTAGCTGTAGATATTCTATAAAATATAACACCTTTTTAAATGACTTCTAATATATTTCAGTGCTTCCTAAACTATGCATTATGATCCTAAGGGAGTTTGTTTAGGAAAATATTGGGATCTAGAAAGCTATAGCAAGACTTTCTTTTCATATTCATCAACACAAAAAGCAACCATATTTATGAAAATCATGGGTTACAAGATTTCATTAAAATTTACTGCAGAAACTACATTTAATTCAATTTCTTATTAGTTTTCATGAATTAGTATTAGTTTTTCTTGATTAATTTCCATTAGTAGGAAGAACAAAATTAAAGAAGGTCATGTCTAATTAGATAATACATATTAACATATCTTTCTCCCTGAAATTCCACTTGCCTTCCTGTTGTAGTGCTTCTTTATTTATTATATACAGTAGACTCTGTGTAATGTGATCAAGGTTAATGTTATCATTCGCTTTATATTATGAGAAACCTCTGGTCCCGAACCAACGTATTCAAATGTACGCAAAATTATTCGTTTAGTATGATCACTGCATAGTTTATTGTTATCAGTTTTGAAGTAGAGAATTGAGCGATCCCTCATTTTAAACCAGCGGTAACAACTGACATTCGTGGAATTTCTTCCTCCACTTTCCCCCACACATCCCAAGAATTTCTGGGTTTATTTTTCATGACTTCTCTTTGAAGGTCGTCCATTTAGCGGGCTGGGATGTGACCGTCGGTAATTGTCATTGAACCTCCTGAAGGTATACAAAAGGAAGAGTGGATTTCCATTGACGAGGACATTCCAGTAGATGCCACACTAACAGACTTGAAAATTTGCCAGGCTGTTTGTGAGCATGACCGAACAAAAGAAGTTGAAGAAGGGGACACATGTGTTATATAAAACCCTCCAACAAACACTGAAATGAGGCAAGTCTTTGATATTTTGAAACGCGCCATGCAGTATCGTTTAACAAATTTTAAAAAACACTGCGAGTACAAGCAATGTACAATTGAACTGTTAAGGAATAATTGTCATCAAACAACAATTAAATTGTTATTTTTGAAATAAATTATAGATAGCCTTAACATAAGGGTTTTTTCTTTTTCCTTGATGTGATAAAAAATATAGTTGATTTTACCCAATTCGGTTATTGTTATCAATCGGTTAATGTTATCAAAATTCTCAAGTCGAAGTGATTACATTAAGCGGAGTCTACAGTACATATATTACTTTTGAACAATAAAAGTGTATTTAGTGGGATCGGTAAAATCATATATTTTTTTGGCACAGGTTATAAAGTTTCGGACACGGTACGGAAAGGAATATTTGATGTTGAAATATTTTCTGAATTTGAAAAAGAGCTTATGTTGGGTTTCTTAGCATCATTGATTGGTGAGTGATTTTTATTTCATCATAATCTTTATTCTGTGATTACCACTTTTTTTTATTTGTTTTAGAGTTTTAAATCAATGCTGTTCATTGATTATATAGGTAGTGCAACATGGAACATTGTGGCTACATTCTTCCGCTGGCCCATATCTGGCACTC
Source organism: Araneus ventricosus (assembly GCA_013235015.1). NCBI lineage: Eukaryota > Metazoa > Arthropoda > Arachnida > Araneae > Araneidae > Araneus > Araneus ventricosus. Next base: position 2,310 of record BGPR01001124.1, read on the forward strand.
ACAGCATAATTGGTGCAGTGGTTGGTTTTGCAGTAGTTGCACGTGGTTTCATGGGAATTAAATGGAAAATGCTTGGCAAAATTGGTAAGTTATCATTTCATTAATTTTGAAATTTAATGATTTCATACCAATTGTATTTGATAAGATAACCTAATTTATTGTAAATAAATTTTTTACATTTTTAAAGTTTTTGCAGATATTCTAAAAAACTTCTTTTGAACCTATATTTCAAAATATCTGGGATTTGTAAAAATGAATTAGTATTTAAACATTTGATTAACAGTGGTAATTTTTAACTGCTTTTTAAGAAGTTTTGGACTTGTATTGATTTGCTAGTTAAATTGTTATCTGGATAAATTGTCCTCTATTCTTCTTTAAATTAAGTCCTATCTTATATAATTTGTTGTTTTTAACTTATTTTAGATAAATGAAATTTTCTTCATTTAATAACTATTTAATAACTTTCTTAATATATGTTGTGTCTATCTGGTTAGAAATAAATAAGGTTTCCTCAATTTTGTTTGGTAATTTATTTGTGCAGTGCAGTAATATGTTTTGGAATGTTATCTGATTAATTATAATTCTGCTATATTTGATAGTTGTATAATTGAGATGGATTTTTTATGTATCCTCATCTTTAGTTTCTTCAGATCCTTGTCGAATTTCATTCCCAGCTTTCATTTGAAGTGGGCTTTAACATTAAATCGTTTTTTGTATCTAATTTGTTTTAGAATATATTTTTAAAAATTTTATTAAATTGCCTACTTTCATTTAAACTAAAGAAAGCAGAGCTCTTTCTTAGTTCTTGAATCTGAGTATTGATAAGCATACAATATGGATCTATGTTGCTTAATTTGTTTGGTTATTTAATGTGTTCTTTTTGAATTTACTAGTATTAAGATGACAGATTTTTTATTGCATGTTTTTTTAATATTTGATTATAAATTAATGTTTCCTGTAGATTTGAATTGATTCAAAAAGCAGCTGATTGTTATTCATGTTGTCCAGATTATTGTTTTTAGATTCTGCATTTATCTTTGATGCAAAAGAAATTTTCAAAAAATATAAGAATTAAGAAAAAAAATTGTTTCATTATCAAACTACATATAAATTGGTAAGCATGTGGTGTTTTTTACATTTGCAAAGTAAAAGTTAGCATGTACTGCACAATGTAATCTTTATTTTTTTTTAAATACAAAAATAAAAGTCTGTATCCAAATGAAATATTTATTAATCCATTTAAATTCATGTAGATGTAGGATTGTTAATAATAATTTCCGATGTTGACAAGTGCAGATTTATTATATAATATGTATTAGATTATGAGTAATAAGATTTTAAAGTATTGAAATGTGTATTTACTTGCTTCTAACTTATACATGTGGTCTTGTATATATCAGTGGCATCCTGGTTTCTGTCTCCAGTGCTTTCTGGTCTCATTTCTTCAGCAATTTTCTTGCTAGTGAAGAAATTAATTCTTAGTAAGGTATGTACTTCCATCTGCATTTTGTACTTTTAGTGGTGTATATTTAAAAGCTTTGTTTTGAAGTATAGATAGTTTTGTAATCATTTTCTCCAGTTTTCTGTGTCTTGAATCATTTAAAATGTGTAAGCCAAAGATTTTTTTCTTAATAGTGTGCTGGTATTTCTCTACAGAATTTATTACCAGTTATCCTCTGAATTGTCCTGTTTTAGCAACTCATTCATAGTGTGATAATCTCTTAGTGTTCGAACAGCCCTTCCTACGATTCAATATATGTCGCATTTTATTGTTTTATCCTTGTACGTCTCTGGCTGCAACAGAAGGTATGTGATCCCAACAAAATTTTACTAACCTGTCGAAAATTTGAGGTCAAGCACAAATACATGTGGATTAGACAACAACTTGCTTCTGAACTTTCTGTTCCCCATTCTCTGCATTTTTGTTCCTTGACATCTGATTGTTGACTGGTCATATGGTTTTGTTGGGGTCATGTGACCTGTGATTGTTCCAGTGTAAAGGCAGCTTAGCAGAATATAGTTAAGAAGTTTTAATAATTTATTGCAGATGTAAACTGTTTTAAACATTTGCTAAGTGAATTCCTATTATTTCTCATGATTCCTTTTGATTATTTAGGATAATGCTATTGATCGGGGATACTACTCTCTGCCGTTCTTCTGGGGCATTACTATCTTCCTTAATTTATTTTCTGTTATTCATGGTGGACCACACTGTAAGTATTATTCTTTATATTATTATGGGAATTTAAATACAAAGTTTAGTTCAACCTTTGCTTTAGTCGTTCCTTACAGATCCATTTTTATTTAATCTTTTATTCTGATTTCGACACAGTTTTTTATAAATTACTTGCTTACTGTTAAATGATATATTATTTATAAAAAAAACTAACTTATTTTTTATTTGATTTAACCTTTCATGTAATTTCTTAGAATTTGGTAGAAATTAATTAATTGATACGTATGGTTATCATAATATATTGCTCTTAAATTTAATCCCAAATACTAAAGTCGGTTTATGTTTCCATAATAATTTTCTGAGTATAAACAAAACTAAACTATGGAAAGTTATTTCGTGCTCTAAAGACCATTTATGTATGTATCTAGATCTCGGATTTGATGTTATACCTGCCTGGGGAGTTCTAATTTTAACTGGAGGTGTTGGCCTGATATTTGGTGTTTGTGTTTGGTATATACTTGTGCCTTATCTTCAACATTCAGCTGCAAGTAAGTGTCACATTATCCCATTATTGTGTGGTTTACAGTTCTTCAAGATTATTTATTATTATTGGTTGATATTTTTTAATTGATATAAGCTTTCAGATTTTGTCATTAAACATAAAGTGATGTTTTTGCGCGAGTTGCATTTCTGTCATGCCTTTAGAATAGGGCATGTAGTTTTTAGCAAGATTTCATGATAATATTATTATGCTTATATTATCAAAGATTATTAATAAAAATACTTTACAAATTTTGACTTTTAAATAATTAACACTCATAGATAATTGCTGCCATCTTTTTGTTAGTAAATATAATGAAATATTGTAGATCAATTGATTACAGTGAATAAAAATAAAAATGGCTAGTTTTATTGCAGTTCCCTTTCTTTGTTTTTCTTTTTAGAGAAATGCTGAGATTTATTTTGTTTTAAGAGAAGATTTTTAATCTTGATTGCCACGTGGTTTGGTTTTCAATTGTAATCAAATCACTGCGAGTTGAATTTATATCCAATATTGTTTGCCGTTTTGTAACTAGCCCTTTTTTTACCTTTTTGTACAAGAGGAAGACCTTAAGTCGCTTAATATTAAAACCTTCCCTTTGGCTAGTTTTATTGTGTGGAATAAAGAATAAAACCTTTAATATGAGCTCAAACAAGAAAAATTTTTATATTAGAATTTCGGAGTAGGCGATGCACTATGAAATAACTGTGTCTCGTTAAAGAATTAAAAAAAAAAAATAAAGCTTTGAAATGAATAGGAATTAATACGAGCCAAGACAGAATGGCATGGATGCTAAAATGATTTTTCTGCAATAATTTATGCATTTTGTTTTTTATCAGTTTCTTACCCTTTTTTCTTTTTCAGGTATTGGAGATAGTGAAAACAGTGAAAATCAAATTGATCGGGATGATTGTGAGTTTCTTTTTCTTCTAACAAATGTTTTCAGCTATAAAAGTGAATCGTATTGAATAATGAAAATAATACATTTGAATTTTTTTTTGGGGGGGGGGGCCTTTGCTGTGTTGCATGTTGAAAACCATATTTGTTTGTTTCACAATATGATTTTCTGTACTAGATAAATATTAGATTACAAATTTTTTTCTAATATATGTATATTACATAGCATAAACTTTTATATGTCCAAGGAGTTTCAATAATTTTTGGTGTTTTAAAATTAATTATGTTCATCAGTGGAATGAATTGCTAGCTAACATTCTTATAAAATCCTGACAAATAAATTTGTGTCTTTTATTCTGGTGGATAATTCATATGTTTGTCTTCAAATTTATCCCATTTCTAAATTTTACATACAAATTTTCAGCAACCATCCAACATATTTTAATTGTTTATTATTAATTAAATCATATACAGAAACTGGCTTGTATTTAGTTTTGTATGCTATATTATTGGAAGTTTTTAAAAATGAATGCAACAAGGACCTTGAATGTCCACAAATTTTTTTTTCAGCCTCATATCATTTGCCTTTGCTGAAGTGTAACAAGAAATATAAAAAAAAAAAAAAAAAAAAAGTCAATTCCTACTTAGGTCAACAAAGAAATTTTATTTCAGAAATTTTTTTCTTCCATATAAAACTAATTAATTAAATTTAATTAATGAATTAATATTTGAAAAAACTGTATTAACATCAAGTGTCACCCACTACAAGTTCTAAAAAATGTATTTGAATTTGAGTGGATGAATAAAAAGTATTTTATTAACGATTAAAAATTTGAACAAGATATATAAATAAATATATATAGGGAGAGTGTGAACTAATAGTAGGAATTGAAGGAAAAAAAGGACATTATTGTACCTTGCTCTTCTGTTGTGTTAGAGACCTTAGTCACATTAACAGATTGGGAGAGCTATTTTAAGAGCAAGTAATTTCCACTGCTTCTCAGTGCAAAGAAACGTCCTTGAACACCTGATTAGTTGAATTTTCAGAGTTTTTAATGACCATAATCATGAAACTACAGAGGAGCAAAACAAATGTTTGCACTGAGGAGGGGATATTACTTGCTCTGTAAAGCAGCTCATGTGATAAGATCTTACATTTACGTAAAAGGTTTTCATTCTGCATATAAAGAAGGAATCATGCAAACTAAATGCTGCGTAATATCATTATGACATGCAGCTATAAACTAGTTGTATGAAGAATTCTTATTGCATACTCAACAACATAAAACCTGTATATTAATTTATTTTGTAAAGCTCTAAAGTAATGGAAGTATTCTATTATATTACTTCTTTGTTAGTTTCTTATTACAGACATGACACATTTCCATGGATTTCGGCTTTTTCGGCATCGGATTTTGTCATCCTTAATTTTTTTATTATATAATAATTCTACAATATTTTTAATATCTTAAGCACTTTTTGTATAAATTTATTTATTTTATTGTTCGATTAATTATACTTATTTTACTTCTCAGTATGTATGTTTGGCATGATTCATTATTTATGAAGTTCAGCTTTTTTTTGTTTTTTGTTCCATGCCTGTGTCGTGTCTGTTATTAATATGCCTATTTATATTTGATTTTTCCAAAATGATGGGATGAGTCTTAATATATTGAATGCATATAGGAAAAGTTAAACTTGTAAATTTTTTCCCCTTCTACTAACTTTTCATTTAACAATTTATGAAAAGTGTTTTTGGATTTTTCCTATTATAAGGTCTCCTTGGCAAAAGCGACTTGCTCTTTTATACAACGAGGTGCAAAAGTAATTATTCAACTGTATAAAACTTTTTTGTTATTTACTATATATTTCAGATGCTGTTTATATTAAATGCTGAAAATTGTCACTTGGAGACTTAGAAAGTAGTGCTAAAACTCTTTTGAAGTTGCTTTTCATAATGCAAAAACTGCATACCTAATTTTGTATTGATTTATTCTTGTTTTTGCAATTATTTTATTTTTAGTTTCAAAAAATATTCATTCATTTAGTTCATTAATTAATTTGTTTCTTTTAAAAGTACCCACAAAGATTCCATATCCAGAAGCTGAAAATCCAGGATTTGAGGAAAATGGTAAGTATATATATATGTTAGAATTCTCAATAACATCCACTTTTTTTAGCTTCTTATAATGAGTATCTTTTTAACTTATTTCTAAAATCTGTTCATTTTTTTAAAGTGTCATGTCCTATGTATTGTTTTGTCTTCATAACCTCTGTAACAGTAACAAACTTTGTATGTTTGTGTAGTGAGATATTTTTAATTTGTTTTAAACAGGCCATGAAATTCCTTTGGGAATGGTATCAAGTAGTTATAGCTTAGATATGACTACAAGTAATAATACATCTGTTTCTACCCTTCAGGAAGATCTAAATAAAAAAATTGTAAGTGGTGTAATATGAATTTTACATACACTTGAGCATTTTTATTTTGGAAACTCCTACACATTCGAACTTAAATTGAATATGTTTAACTGCATAGTCTTCTACAAACTTGTGAGTTTCTAAATTAAAAGTGCTTGATTGTAACAATTTTGTTTGTGAAATACACTTCTAATTATAGGATTATTTATAATTAAATACAACCTTGGTTAACCGAACTGGAGGGGGAGGGGGACCGTTTCGGATAATGATTTTTTCGGTTAAGCCAGGAACATCTATTACTAGTTTGTATCTGATTACAGTATGATTGTTAAATGTGTTGATTGTAAAATGAATTCAAAATTCCCTTTGTGGGCTACACTTATCTACTTTATTAAATTTAAAATTACATTTTTAGGAAGAGTGTTCATCTCTCTATTAGCCGTAGCCCATCGCACTCTCGCGTTTGCAATTATTGCCACACAATACGGTACCTGTTTTTTAGATTTGCGATTTCGGATAACCCGGGGTTTTGTTCATCCGAGTTCAGTTAACCAGGGTCTTACTGTGTTTGCAACTGTTTTGTGTATTAAATTTCCAGATGAGTTAATCAAATGATCAAAAGGACAGCAAGCTTAGCTTAAAATTTTAATATGTTTAATAAAAAATATATCATTGGACAGTTATGTTAATATAAATATATAATATTAAATGTCCGAACATTTTAGTCTATACTGTGTGTCCTATTTATTTATATTGCTTCATCATAACATTTTTTAATTATTGATTATTTCCAGGTGCATTAAAGCTAAAATTATTTCATTCTGTGGTAATTGTTTAATTTTTGTTTATTGAAAATTTCTTTTGAATTTGAAACTGCCAATTTATTTAAATGCATTATCAGTTTTAAAGTAGAAATTTTTAAAAAGGCTTTGTATATAACATTTTATTAATTGAAACAGCTGATGTTTCACTCTGTCACCAGGAGTCTATTTTATTCTAAGTAATCAGTAATTACGTAGTATGGCATTTTCCCCCTTGTAAGTATAAAAAATAACTGCATTTATCTATGAGATGAGGGCTTCAAAAAGGTAGGTCTCTCCACCCCAAAATTTTTAATGCAATAGTCCAATCAATTTTTGAACAAATATTTGGCACTATTTATAGCCTTTTGTTGTATCAAAATGCTTTCTTTTGGTGAAAAGTATGGGGATTCTTATCTTTTTAACTTTATTTTTGATTGATATTGGAAATAATATTAATACTATTTTTCAGTAAAATTATAAAATTATCTATTTTTTTTTTATCAATATTAGCCTTTGAAGATTTCTAAGCTGCTTTCTGTGGTATGATTTTTTTTTTTTTTCCCCCATGAAAAATCAAAGTCATTCGCAGGGTTCATACAAGTCCTTACAAATCCTTATTTTTATGCCCCATTTTTAAAAAGTCCTTACTTTTTGCCACTTCAGCTAGAGCAAAATACATGCAGTATTTAGAAAGTGAAAGATCCAAAGAAAAGACAAACGAAACAGCTGAAACGAAAAGCTCTAGGAGGAAATAGATTTTTTAAAACAAAGGAAAATGTTCCAAACCAAATACACCAAACAAATGGGGAAGCAAATGATTTAGCTAATGAGGCTGAAAAGTCAAAGGACATAAGTTTATTTATTCAATCGCATGAACCAGGAAAAACAATTACTGAAAAAGAAATTAAAATAAATACCTTGGGTGTAAAATTGAACGAAAAAGGTTTGGAATTAAAAGATATTTAATTTGATTACCAGTTTCATGGTTTTTTTCATCAATTTATTATCTCGTATTTTTAAGAATTTTTGTTGTGTTAAATTTGTAATGTATCTTCCCTGTTTTATATTATACTTTATCATCTAATAGGTTGAATTTGAAAAAATGAGACATCTTATTTAAAGATGCGTGCGGCAATTCGTTAAGTTTATTCAATTTAGAGGTCCTTATTTTTTGGTTTTGTAAGTCCTTAAAAGTCCTTCTTGATAGTCCTTGATTTTCTTTTAAGGAAATGTGTATGAACCCTGCATTCATGATAACTCATATGCATGCTTTAGATTTAAAATGTGCTGTCTATATCCTCTCTCTAATTATTATGATTAATCTGAGACTTAAATAAATTATTTTATACAATTATATGTATCAAAGGAAATATATGACCCCAAATCAACAGACTGAAGTAAGATTTTTTCTTCCTGTATAGTTTAGATAGTTTGCCATTTTTATTGACGAAAATTTAGTAATAGTTGCATGTCAAAAGTTACCTAAAGCTGCATATAACACTATCTTCTTTTCTCTTTACTAGGAAAAAGAATGTTGCGATGGCATACCAAATGTCGATAAACCGGAAACATTTCGTATATTTTCATCTCTGCAGATCTTGACGGCTATATTTGCTTCATTTGCTCATGGAGCGAATGATGTTAGGTAATATTTATTTGCCATCTGTATTCATGCATATATTATTCATGTGAAGAAATCTTTTTAACTTTAATTAAGGAGAAATTTAATGAATTAAAAGAAAAAAATATATTACAGGGATGAGATTCTTCCGCTTTTTTGTTATTTTGAAGAAATTCC
>BGPR01001124.1:10970-21072 GCA_013235015.1 Araneus ventricosus
ATCATTGAAAGAAAATTAAAATAAATACCTGGGTGTAAAATTGAATGAAAAAAGTTTGAAATTAAAAAGATATTTAATTTGATTACGCAGTTTCATGGTTTTTCATCAATTTATTAAATTGTATTTTAAGAATTTTTGTTGTGTTAAATTTGTAATGTATCTTCATTTGTTTTTTATTATACTTTATCATCTAATAGTTGAATTTGCAAAAAATGAGACATTTTATTTAAAGATGCGCATACCTAAGTTAAGTTTATTCAATTTAGAGGTCCTTATTTTTTGGTTTTGATAGTCCTTGATTTTCTTTATGAAACGTGTATGAACCCTGCATTCGTGATAACGATATGCATGCTTTGTAGATTGCTAAAATAAAGCAACTCTCATGCCCTCTCCAGTTATTATGGGTTGATATGTGACTTAAATAAATTATTTTATACAATTATATGTATCAAGGAAATAGATGATCCAATCAGCAGACTTAGCAAGATTTTCTTCCCGTATAGTTTAGATATTTGACATTTCTTATTGGACTGAAATTTAGTAATGTTGTATGTCAAAGTTACCTAAAAACTGCATATAAAACTATCTTCTTTTCTCTTTACTAGAAAAGAGGTTATGAAGTGGCATACCAGATGTGCTCTATAAACCGGAAATATTTCCTCAGATATTTTCATCTCTGCAGATCTTTGACGGGTTATATTTTGCTTCATTTGTCGCCATGGAGCAAATGATGTTAGGTAATATTTATTTGCCATGTTTATTCATGTGAAGAAATCTTTTAACTTTAATAGAGGAGAATTTCAATAACTAAAAGAAAAAATATATTACAGGATGAGATTCTTCCGCTTTTGTTGTTTGAAGAAATTCTGCTTTTTCCTCAAAATTCTGTCTCTCTCTACCCCCCCCCCCCCCCCCCCCCCCCGCAAAAAATTTGCTTTTTCTTCTGAAAATTCAGAAAAGAAACCTTCCCATCTTCCGTTTTCGAAAGAAAATTCTGGGAAAATATGTTCGACCGTGCGGCTTAACTCCACCGGCATGGAAACTTTCTGATTCATCTTCTACTGACGAATCAACATTATATTGGCAAACTCTACAAGGATGAACATTCCAACATTCAGTGCCATTCAAAGTATTAAATACCACCTTTTTGCTGAAAACAAAACCTCTGTGGCATATTTTGCAAAAAAAAATTAGTTGGAAACTTAAGGTCATCTTGTAGGGCGTACCAGGATAAAGAAATAAAATTGCAGTGATGTACAGGTGGTAAATGTTTTAATGTCTAATTTTGTATTTTCTGATGTGTTAAACTTGTTTGTTAACTTTTAATGTGAATGATTTAATAATAATTTAATATTCTTTTTCGTATTTATACATACTCAATTATAAATAATTAAGTTATTATTATAGTGTAATATTTTCATTATGTTGCGTGTTCTGATGTTTTACTTTTTAAACATCTTTCACGTATGAATTATGGTACAAATGTTTTGCTCGCGTACGATTTCGGTCTTTTTGCCAATCTCATCCCTGATATTATGAATTTTGAGGGAGGGGGGGTAGAAATTTGAAAATCTATATATTTCTTCTGAAGCGCATTCATCAACTTTTTCCTTTAAGCAGAAGTATCTGTCACAGATAAAGGAGACGTTAGGGGTCCTTTCTATTTAACTTATGCAGATGTTTGTAAGAATATAACGCCTTTTTAATGCAGCATCATTTTTATGCTTGAAAATTTAATTTCAATTATACGGTAAAAATCATTCGGTGTTACAAGGAGTTTAAGAATTTTAAATATGCAATGCATGTATAATGTGCGTATCTCTCTGCTGCATTCATTGATCTCAGTCTTTAATGCTTTGGTAGTCAAAAGGAGGGTTTGGGGCTGCAAAAATTTTAATAACCTCCTGTTGCAAAAATATATATTTTTTCAGCCAAAAAGTTTTGAATTTCTACATGTTTTTAAACCAAACCTACTTGGCATTTTCAACAAATTGTTGCAAATATTATACATGCATATTAAAAGGATAAAGCAATGCTTGTGAGTAGAAGCATTTCTGCTTGAATTATTCCTTTAAAGCTCTGTGTTTTTCAATTACATTAAACATGCTACCATTTTTTGTTTGCTCATATTAATATATTGCTGTAAAAACCAAATTAATAATTATACATTCATTTCATATCTGCTTGCATTCATAGAATTGTAAAAGTATCATATGTCTCTTTAATGTAAATTGTTATGTAGAAGATTTTTTTTTTCCAAGTTATGTACTTTATTTTGATGCCAATCATTTTATTTATTGAGTTGCAGAAATGACCATGAAATCATTCCATCTCTAAATTAAACCTGGAAGTAACACGTTATTTTTAACAGTATCTTTAAATTGCCAACATTTTTAATTAAATTTTTAGCATAACACTGCTCATTTTGATAGCAATAAGTTGTGGCATAGGGGGTGGGACTGCAAAATTTTATATTTAGTGGTGCAAGGTCTTTTTTATATGTCTTGGTAACTGGAATGTTAACAAAATAAAAGATGGTTGTTTTTGTTACCTTACAATAAGTTCTGAATCATATTGAGTTTTTAATCTCTAGTTATGTATATTTCAAGAGAGGAAATATTACTAATATAATAGCCCAGATCTCTCGGTAACACTCTGACGTCACCGACAATAAAACTCGCTCCATAGCACTGCGAGACGTTAAACAGCATTATTTCATTGTTAGAGAACCTAAATTTCAGTAATTTTAAGTTCAAAAGAGTAAATGTCGTTCTAATTTCAAATTTAATAGCTCTAAAATAGTGAAATAAAATTTGCTATCCATTGATATAAAATTTATCTCGCTATGATCAGTAGTTCCCGAGAAATTTTAAATGATATTAATTGTATATTTCAAATTAATTTCCGTTTTTTAATAGAAAGTAGTAAATTACATCAGTGGTATATCATGCTCGTAATATAGTTTGGATGCCATTTGATTATTTATTGCAGTTGTGATGATATAATTTGATAATGTTTTTTTGGCAACGTTTGACAAGCAGAGAAGTGCTTTGTTTTGATTAGAATTTCGAAAAGAATTCCTTTGAAGTTTTGGCTTATAATTGACAAGCTGAGAATTTCATGTTTATTGAACTATAATAAGATTGTTAAACAATGAAAAATACTTCGCACGGAATGTTGTCTACCAAGAGTTTTTTTGAAGAAAGAATATGTAAATAAAAAAAATTATTTCCTGTCATAAAGCATATGTTTATTTTATTTGTTTTCAATCAATTTCTCTCGCATATATATCTATTTAAACACATCAAATTTGACGGGAAATCTCTCGAATGAAGAGGCAATTTGCACCCATCATACCATGGCGGGTGATTTTCTAGTCTTTAAATAATCTGTTATCTTTTTCTAGTAATGCCATTGGACCTGTCATTGCAATTTGGCTGATTTATCAGGATGGAAACGTGGCACAAAAGGAAGAGTCCCCATTCTGGATCATGTTGTATGGTGGTTTTGGAATTAGTGTGGGTTTATGGCTTTGGGGACAGAAGGTCATCCGTACCATCGGGGAGGACTTGACCAAAATAACACCATCTAGGTTTGTAATATAACTACAATTAAATTGTCTTTTTTATAATCATTATTTTACATATTTATTCATCACAGCTGGATTCCTGTGTGATAAGACCCAGCATATCTTATATTGAGTCTAATGGCACATAAGTTGTTTGTTGGCCTTGAATTGTTTCAAAGGGATGTGTAGTTATTTGAAATATTAATTTTAGGTTTTCCATATGGGCTAGCAAGATACAGAATGGATTAACACTTGTGAAGGGCTCTTTCATACCCCTTCACTATACAATTTTTTTAAAATTTATTTTGATAAATAAAATTTTATATGGTGTAAAATAACATAAAAATTAAGGGGAAAATACTACTTGATTTTTTACATATATGTTACAAAGTACGTTGCGTGATATGTTTTGCCAAAGTATCATTCTGCACTTTGTTGGTTATAAGATACATAAATAAAACATCATATGAGAAAAAAATTAAAAACTTTTCTTTTAAAATATATTTTATTAAATATTGATTTATGTGATAAATGAGATGTTTTGGACTTATTTACATGAAATAATTGAAATGCTAGATCTCAAAAAGGGTAACATATTAGAAAGTAGTAGCACATAAAATTATCTTTTAGTACGAAAATTAAGAAAACAATTAAGCATAGAGCTGCTTCTCATTTTGAACATTTAATGAACATTAAGCCTTAGCACCTCCGAATCTTCTCCGTGAACTCTGGCCAATGCCCTCTCTCATCCAATCTAATATCTTTACGAGGCATTTTTATGGCAAACGCCTCGTGCATTTTAGCTTTATTCTGTTCACCTTCATTGCTAGGTTTGCCTCTTTTAAAAGTGGTTAAGCCAACTTTACAGCATTTTCTTACTCCCTCCTTAAATTTTGCTAAGGAGATATTGTTTCATATACTCCTTTTGAAAAGAATTCTAGCATTTATCAAGTTTATGTCTAAGAAGTTTTGAAATATTCGGATATGTTCTTTTGATGTAGATGGCTTGTCAATGTCGAATGCTCAATGATATTCACTTTCTTCAAAATCTGATATACAGTCAAACGTCGCAAATCCAGACCTTTTTCATTCCATAACTTTCCCCTCCCCCAATATATATATACATATATATATCCTAACTTTTATCTACCAAATCGGCGCCCCAAGTCAGCAGAAACCGGTCGTAACCATCTGGGGAGGGGAGGGATTTAACCACATGTACAACGATGTGCGACAAAGGTATTGCGGGGGGTATTGTAATCCTAATGTTAGGATCTCAAAAGAAAAGCTTCAATTTTTGAACTACTTGAGTACATCAAGTCAATAGAACAAGAAATTGCCGAAGATGACGCCTTTGAAGCACTGCATTGCGACGATAAAGCCCCGACAGAGTGTCGGCTCACCGATGCCGAAATACGCAGTATGGTGTTCATGAACTCCCAAACTTCAGTATCCGATAGCGAGGAGAGCGAAGAAGAAACACAAGTGGAAGATAAAATAACAATTGACAGTTTAGTGGAAGTGTTGAACACCGCAATAAAAGGACTTGAGCAAAGGGACTTTATTTCGGAATTGGGCATAATAGCGTTACATAAAATAAAAGAGAAGTTACTTAATCAAAAACCGAAACTAATGAAGCAACTCACTTTAAATGAAATGTTTTGTAAAAATGTTAAAATTAATAAGAAATAATATTAATTATGTTTATAAATCAAAGAAAACAAGTAATAAATAAGTTTTTTAAAAATTTAAATTGAATTCTGTGTTTTATGATGTTAAATTCACTTCTTAATATTGAAATGATCTAAGATCCGGAATTGCCCAAGTCCCGACGATTCCGGATTTGCGACGTTCGACTGTATTTTGAGAGTTACTCTTTGGAAGCAAAAGTTGGATCATAGATGTTATCCTCATCACTTCAAGAATCAATATCTGACCAAAATAGATCATCTACTTCTTCTTTAGTCAGAATCTTTCTACAACCATCTTTCATTGACTTGGCAAAAAAAATATTGAAAAAAAAATAGCCATTCTGTACCTTGTTACATATATTATTTTCTAATTTCCAAACTTGATAATAAAAATAACTACTAAGTCTTTACATACCTCAAAAATTAAAACCTTATTCATCATATGAAAAAAAGTAAATTTCTAGTTACTTCAACATATTTGGTTTGATTTTAAATTCCTGAACAGGTCTAGGGATGCCATCTACGGACCAAATATGCATATAAACAATTAAATATATGTGTTTCAGATATGTTACAAGGTACATAGCAGTGAAATTTTTTTACTATAACTCAACTGTAGGTAATCTCAGTTCATATATATGTAACCCGATGCAATGAAGGTTTAATCATCCCTAATGAGGGGACCGTACTCAGATTTGTTTTTGTTATTTCTGCAAAAAAAAAAAAAAAAAAAAACACTACATTTATTGACATAATCAAGATGATGAAGGAATTATGAGCAGAAGCACACAGCATTTTACAATTATATAAGTCGCACACAGCGAGCATTATGGCAACCAGCTCGAAAGAGGAAAGGTATAAAAAGAAATTGCAAGCACAAACTCACACGGTTAATTGCTCGAGTGAGAAAATATTTCTCTCGCTTCAACCCAACAGTTTTTTTAAGGTTGTTAGTTTATTTTTGCATTGCATTAATCCTCCAAGTGACTGAACCTGCTTTATTTTTTATTCAGCTCCAAAACAGATAATTCATCTTCATTTGTATGTTGTCATAAAATTCCATTGGTAAAGCATTCTAAAGATTTCATATAGCTCTCCAACTTTGTTCGGGAGCTTTCAGAACATCCCCTGTAAAAAGCCTCTATGTTGATTGTTACGAACCGGCCCTTGAACTGAAAAGACAAATGTTATCACTGCATTATTATTTTAGAATTCATCCATTTCATGATTTTAAACTTTGTCCATTTCTTCGATTACAGGATGCCAGAAAATCTTTCATGCCCGTGTTTTTTACAAGAGTTCATGACATTCTTTCTGATTTAAACTTGCTTTACCTGCATGTAACCCCACAGCCGAAAACTAATTTTCCTCCTTGGGGAATTCCTGTGGTGCAATTTTTAAATACTTTTCAAACTTTTATCAAATCCGACATGGCTGATATCATTTATCAACAAATTTTCATTGAACACAGACAGGAATATAATGATTTCATTGCAATATATACAGACGGTTCTAAATCAATCAGCTGACCATGTTTCATTTGCCGTTGTATTCCCAAACACAACTTTTTCTTTTAAACTTCATCCATCTTGTTCAGTTTTCACGGCAGAGATAGCTGCTGTTTTACTTGCTTTGGAAAAAATTTCTGATTGCCTGGAAAGAGAGTTTATCATCTACATGGATTTACTTAGTGTTTTAGAATCTCTGAAATCATTTTGTATGCATTCTCACTACCATCCTTTAGTTTTAAATGTCTTGCATCTTTGAAATAAGTTTGCATCGCGTGATTTTAATATCTTATTGTGTTGGGTGCCATCTCATGCTGGGACTGTAGGCAATGAGAAAGCGGACAAGGCCGCCAAATTGGCGAGTGCTCCAACGAATTCTAGTACTCCTTTGACTGATTTTAAAGAATATACTAAATTACTCTTTTATACAAAATGGCAGAGACAGTGGGGGGATGGAGAACAAGCTTCACGCTGTTAAACCCCACATGCAACCTTGGTCTTCTCTAATCAACAAGAAAGCGGATACGCTTCTCACAAGATTACGAGTGGGTCACACTCGATATGCCCATCGCCATCTACTTTTCGACACCAATGTGTTCCCAATGCAGTTGCATTATGTCAGTCCAACACATACTCTCTGAATGTCCGAATTTTAACTCGCAACGTTTAAATTTTTTTAGGTCCAATTCTGTTGATTTATCTCTTTTACTTGGCAAGGTTCCACATGCGACACTTTTTGCTTTTTTGCGGCCAATTGGTTTTTATCCACATATTTAAGCAGTACTCTTTTTGTATTCTCTTCTCATTGACTTTTTTTATATACATTAAGTTCATACTTTTATCATGTCGCATCTCTACATAGTTTGGCGCAGCATGGTCAAATCTATGGCTCTTGCGCCTCAAACTCTAAAGATTTCAAATATTCAGTTACTTATGTAAGTTGGGTTTGTGAAATTTAAAACCTTATTTCTCAAAACTTAAGGTTATTCCATCCAAATAACCTGCCATTTGGTGAAGAGATTTTCAAGGGTGTCCATACCTTTAAGCTCTTGTTGTATAATAGAAAATTGTTAGCAGTGCTAAGAATGAGATATTTTTTTTTTTTTTTAGTATTTTGTTAGATAAGCTTGTAAACCTTGCTCCTTAGAAAAATGTGAAAAGCGTATTAACACTTTGAGAACAGTTGCATGCTGAGCGCTATGAGCAGCTGGGATACCCGTCTGACAGTCTTCCTCAAAGGGTTAAGAAATAGACATTTTATCTTCTGTAATAAATGTCTGCTGAAATTGTGACCTGCCCTCTGTCGAGTCAATTTCACTCTACATCTCGTAATATCTGATGTTTTGTATAAAAATTAATATAGTAGCAGAAACATTAATATATGGTGCAATAAAGAATTTTTCATTTTCAAACATATGGTCAAGTTTGTTTATGTAAATGTTCTCAATAAAGACATTGCAGTTGTCTCGGTAAATGCATCAAGTTTTTGCAATCAACTTTGGTTCCTTTCTAAACAAATGTTTCTAATATGCTTCATATTTTCTGAGAAACTATTATATTTTTAATAAGTGCTTCAGTAGAGGATGAAACATATGGGACAGCAAAATATACAAAATTATTTGCTAGATGTAGCAGCATTTCACGTGTCTTGAGAAACGACATCCATTGATAAATAGACTCTTTTGACTTGTAATATTTTAAGCATTTTTTTAATGGAATATTCTAGAATACTCTTGTTTTTTCATGTTTTATATGAGCATTAATAGATATGTTTCAGTATTTAAGCTTTAAACAGATTTTATTTGCTCATTGAAAACATGCTAAGTATTTTTACTTCTTGTCTACTGTGTTTGAAAATAATTTTTTTGTGAATGCAGAATTTAATATTTCTCTTAGGCTAATAATGAAGAGTATATTAAGTATTTATTTTCATTTTCAGTGGCTTCTGCATTGAAATTGGTGCGGCTGCAACAGTTCTCATGGCTTCAAAGATCGGCTTGCCCATCAGTACGACACACTGCAAAGTTGGTTCCATTGTATTTGTGGGCTGGACTCGCTCCAGAGCAGCAGTGGACTGGAAGTTATTCCGATCCATCGTTCTAGCTTGGGTTCTAACATTACCAATTTCCGGTGCCCTGTCCGCCGCCGCCATGGCCATATTGACAGCAGTTACAAGTTAACGTCTGTGTAACATTCATATGGCATCAATTTGTAAAAAATCTCTTTTTGTACCAAGCCATCCAGTGGTCTAGGGTGCAAAATAGATGTATAGGGAGACGTGTTTTTTAAAAAATCTCATCATCCTCTGCTGAACTTGCAGATGAGGCGTTATTTAAGTTTCTTTTTTGCATCTGTTTTATTTCTCTCATCAACACATAGTTCAGCTGACTTTGACACTTTTTATAAGTATAGGTGACGAAGGATGTCTGCTAGTTTTCAGTTTGGATATCATTTGTATTGAACCAAATTTAAAGGCGGGGCAAAATTATCAAAATTACTACGTTTGGGTCTGGTGGGGTTATATTTATTACAAAATTCATGTTGAGGATTTTCTAGTCATTTGTTACATGCTTTTATCACGATCGGAATTTTATAAAGTTTTTGTAATACAAATGTGAATGTGTTTAGTGAGAAAAGTTTTATGCGTCAAGATTTTATAAGTATTATAAACTTAAAACAATTTTTAGTATTCATAGTGTCTTATAAAACTAATAGTACCATACGGTGACAACGAAATTTACTTTTTAGAATAATGTTTTAAACATTTTGACCAATTCCTTACTTTATGAAGAGCTTTGGTGCTGTGCTTGAATATCAAGTTGAAAATTTCACTTGGCAGCGAATAATTTTAATAAATTGAAATATTTTGGACACTTGTATTTTAATAATTTTATATTCTCAACCCTCAATGTAAAGATGATACAGCATCTTTTTTCTGTATGAAATAATAACGAATTCCATTTTTATTGGAAATCATTTTAATGCCTTTTGATAACTACATCCAACATTTTTTTTTCTCCTAGAATATTATTTTGTTCATTTTTGTACATATGCATAAATTTGATTCCTTGGGTAACGGGATTAGATAAGTGAATGTAATTGTGTACCGTCTTCATTTATTTCTGTAATATAACTTTTTAGGAGAGTATGTGTACTCTGGATTGTACCAAGTTGTAACTTAAGGAATGTATTTAACTAAGCAATCAAGTCAGATGAAAAGCCAGGGTAACACTGTGCTTGTTTAATTGTGATAGACAAGTTTTTCGTAGTCAAAATTATAAATATTTTTGGAAATAAAATTTGTTTTTCTCTTTCTCATGGCATGTGTCATCATT
>BGPR01001124.1:24024-55669 GCA_013235015.1 Araneus ventricosus
TTCAGGCAGCTGTCTTTAAATATCTATATTTACTCATTTAACTTTATTTCCACTTACACTCTCTTATTGAGGATATTTTGTAGTAGCTTAGTAAATGTAATGAAGTCAACCGTTATCTAACCTCCTCACGGTCCGACTAGAGTTGTTCGCTGTCGAATGAGTGTACTCGCCATATCCAGTGCTAAAAATGCCCTAACATTCAAGTTTATACTTTTAATAAAACTTTTCCAACAACATATTTTCATTAGTAATATACAACCAAGTATTAAATATGATATCAATAATAATACAACCAATGCGTTTTATTCTTCTATTTTATTTGCTAATGTAATTGCTACTGTAAGTATGTTATTTTGCTTGAGAAAGTTTTCGATTTTATATATCAACTTGTCAGTTTTTTTATCCACTATTTAAACATGTCCACAAAATGTTGTGCATGTTTTCTGTGGCAAAATTTGTTCAAAGGTTTGCATCTACAATTGAATGCCCTGGTTAGGTCACTTTTCTTCTTCCCATATCTAAAGATCGAATTCAGTAGAAGGTTTTTGCATTTACTAGTGCCACAAATTCTCACTCCTTCCCTCAGATGTAATGATCGCATTTCGCACACACCAAATGTCTGATTTCATTTTATGGAAAGTCATCTCACTCCCCTGCTTATGCCCGATGAAAAGCTTTTCCTCAAAAGCGTAAGGATCGTTCTGAAAATTCACAGAATGGTAAGTCTACAATTCAACCTATGGCAGAACAACATGTGATTGCTCCAGATTACGTCCTGAAGCCAGAAAGTCCCCCTTCCCCAGGCATGACACTCAGGTGTCCACAGGGGGAAGATAGAAACTGTAAAGAGCCTCGCCTGCTGTTCCTCGTCCCACTAATGGGGCTAGCAGCGAATTTGGGAATAAAGGCCAATAGGCGAGGAATGTGGTCTCCACCAGAGTATTTCCTCATGTGTAACCTTGTAGTGGTGGCTGAATTTATACCAATTAGCAAAGGAATATCCCTGGGTGCGAAAAGTTTGGTTTTAGAAATTCTCTCAGTCTGGCTATAACCCAGTCTCAAGGCCTTGCTGTCTCTGCTAAACGTATGCTGAAAATACATTATTAACATAGGCTTCACTAGACCCCATGTGAAAGGTGCGCTAAAATCCTGAGGGTTCAAGAGAATGTATGGTCTGTATTATATATCTGCGGTCTGATCAGCTTTAAAAACTTTGATGAAACTTATGCCGTGAAACTGATGTTTCTGTGCACGCGAAAACTGCAATCAGAAGAAACACACATATAAGCGGGTACCATCTCTGAATTGTGGTCAGTAATTTCTAAACTGTTGGATATGGGTACGTAATTCCATTTGGGAAAATACCTTTAAATGAGGGTAAAAGAAATTTATATACTATGTCAATAAATGTGTACTCATTTAATGTACTCATTCAATTTTTTACAGTCTCCTGGTCCCATTGGTCATCATCTCTAATAATAAATGAAGTTGATAATATGTGTGTGTTGGCGCTTTCCTGGCTATAGTCAGACTCTTGACTGCATACAACGGCACAAAACATACTTGAGTGGGTGGAGTACTGGAGAAATTCCAGAACTAAAAAAGCGGTTGCAAATTTTACATTTTTCCTTAGCTAACTTCCAGAAAATATAGAAAAATTGTTACAATCTACTCGAAAGTGTAAAACAGGTCTGTAATGTCCTTAAAAAGTCCCTACTTTCACTCTGCCATTATTAAAATTTAAAATTTCACTGGATTATCGTTTTTCTAATTCCTCCTCTCTCATAATTCCTGGTCGACGTGGCTCCTTTGAATGGGGTGGGACATTGCTCGCGTTCCTGACCTAAGTATCCATCGCATGCACACTTGGGAAATATGGTGATTTGATATCCATGGTTCCATAGGAATGATTGTCTGCAGCGCGGTTACCATTTTTAGAATTATACCGTGCTGATAAATCTCTACTTCCCTCCTCCACCTGCCAGTGATGATTTTAAAACTTGCGATTGATTGTGAATAAAATTTTGAAACCAGCAATAATGCAACAGTATAAAACATAGATAGAAGATACATTACAAATTTAACACAACAAAAATTCTTAAAAATACAAGTTAATAAATTGATGAAAAAAACCATGAAACTCGTAATCAAATTAAATATCTTTTAATTTCAAACTTTTTTCATTCAATTTTACACCCAAGGTATTTATTTTAATTTCTTTTCAATAATTGTTTTTCTTAGTTCATGCGATTGGATAAATAAATTTAGGACCTTTGACTTTTCAGCCTCATTAGCTAAATCATTTGCTTCCCCATTTGTTTGGTGTATTTGGTTTGGAACATTTTCTTTTGTTTTAAAAAATCTATTTCCTCCTCTAGAGCTTTTCGTTTCAGTTGGTTTGCTTCAGTCTTTTCTTTGGATCTTTCACTTTCTAAATACTGCATGTATTTTGCTCTAGCTGAGGTGGCAAAAAGTAAGGACTTTTTAAAAATTGGGCATAAAAATAAAGATTTGTAAGGACTTTTAAGGACTAAATGTAAAAGTAAGGAATTTTAAGGACACGTACGAACCCTGCGAATGACTTTGATTTTACATGGGGGAAAAAAAATAATCATACCACAGAGAGCAGCTTAGAAATCTTCAAAGGCTAATATTGATAAAAAAAAAAAAAATAATTTTATAATTTTACAGAAAAATAGTATTAATATTATTTCCAGTATCAATCAAAAAGAAAGTTAAAAAGATAAGAATCCCTATACTTTTCATACAACAAAAGGCTATAAATAGGTGCCAAATATTTGTTCAAAAATTGATTGGACTATTGCATAAAAAAATTTTTGGGAGCAGAGATACCTACCTTTTTGAAGCCCTCACCTCATAGATAAATGAAGTTATTTTTTATACTTACAAGGGGGGAAATGCCATATTATGTAATTACTGATTACTTAGAATAAAATAGACTCCTGGGGACAGAGTGAAACATCAGCTGTTTCAATTAACAAAATGTTATATACAAAGCTCTTTTAAAAAAATTCTACTTTAAAACTGATAATGTATTTAAATAAATTGGCAGTTTCAAATTCAAAAGAAATTTTCAATAAACAAAAACTAAACAATTACCACAGAATGAAATAATTTTAGCTTTAATGCACCTGGAAATAATCAATAATTAAAAAATGTTATGAAGCAATATAAATAAATAGGACACACACCATAGACTAAAATGTTCAGACATTTAATATTATATATTTATATTAATATAACTGTCCAATGACATATTTTATTAAACATACTTAGAAATGAAAGTGCATTTAAGAATAGATTCACAATACAAAAAAAGTGAACATTTAACCAATATCTTAAAATTTGGTTGTAGTATGTCAATTAAAATTTTAAGCTAAGCTTGCCTAATAAGCTTGTCTTTTTGATCATTTGATTAACTCATCCGGAAATTTAATACACAAAACAGTTGCAAACACAGTAAGACCCTGGTTAACCGAACTCGGATTAACAAAACCCCGGGTTATCCGAAACCGCAAATCCAAAAAACAGGTACCGTACTCTGTGGCAATAATCGCAAACATGGGAGTGCGATGGGCTACGGCTAATAGAGAGATGAACACTCGACCTAAAAATGTAATTTCAAATTTAATAAAGAACATAAGCGTAGCCCACAAAGATAATTTTGAATTCGTTTTACAATCAACACATTTAACAATCGCATTCTGTAATTAGATACAAACTAGTAATAGATGTTCATGGCTTATCCGAAACGCCCCCCCCCCTCCAGTTCGGTTAACCAGGGTTGTATTTAATTATAAATAATCATAATTAGAAATGTATTTCACAAACAAAATTCTTACAATCAAGTATTTTTAATTTAGAAACTCATAAGCTTATAGAAAACTATGCAGTTAAGCATATTCAATTTAAGTTTGAATGTGTAGGAGTTTCCAAAATAAAAATGCTCGAATGTATGTAAAATTCATATTACACCACTTACAATTTTTTTATTTAGATCTTCCTGAAGGGTAGAAACAGATGTATTATTACTTGTAGTCATATCTAAGCTATAACTACTTGATACCATTCCCAAAGGAATTTCATGGCCTGTTTAAAACAAATTAAAAATATCTCACTACACAAACATACAAAGTTTGTTACTGTTACAGAGGTTATGAAGACAAAACAATACATAGGACATGACACTTTAAAAAAATGAACAGATTTTAGAAATAAGTTGAAAAGATACTCATTACAAGAAGCTAAAAAAAGCTGATGTTATTGAGAATTCTAACATATATATATACTTACCATTTTCCTCAAATCCTGGATTTTCAGCTTCTGGATATGGAATCTTTGTGGGTACTTTTAAAAGAAACAAATTAATTAATCAATGAACTAAATGAATGAATATTTTTTGAAACTAAAAATAAAATACAGTAGAGTCTCCCTACAACGAAATTTTTAATCAGAATGTTAAATAACATTCAAAATATTCCCCATATAACGAAGTGGTTGTCTCCCTATAACGAATTTTTTCAGACCTTTATCTTTTCGATTTTTGTCATTTTTTGAAGAAAGCTGCTAATTTCTGTGCAAACAAATCGCTCACACGTGCAACAACTTGCATTGCTCATTCCAGCGATAACACATAACAATAGAACGCTATGTGAAGGGTAATGCAGTTGTGGGGACCTGGGTTTCTACAGAGGGAGCAACATTTCTACGGGTCAAGCTTCCAAGAATCGGGGTGGAAACAGCAAATGGATGTGACAATACGCATTTTATGTTTATCCGTACTAATACATATTATTTTCTAAATTGGTGAATTGTCTTCACTTTTGAGCATTTTGTTTATACAATAAAAATTAGTATAATTTTAATAAATTTATAATAAATATTACTTCATTTTTAGTTGAAAGTCATAATTAAATATTTTTGAACTTACCACACATACTAAAAGGTTTATAACATTTACTTAAATAGCTGCAAAAATCTTTAATCTCCGTATAACGAAATTTTCTCTATTGCGAATTTTTGAACCGGAACCAAGCGATTTCGTTATAGGGAGATTCCACTGTAATTGCAAAAACAAGAATAAATCATTACAAAATTAGGCATGCAGTTTTTGCATTGTGAAAAGCAACTTTAATTGAGTTTTAGTACTACTTTCTAAGTCTCCAAGTGACAATTTTCAGCATTTAATATAAACAGCATCTGAAATATATAGTAAATAACAAAAAAAGTTTTATACAGTTGAATAATTACTTTTGCACCTTTTTGTATAAAAGAGCATGTCGCTTTTGTTTTGATTTGCCAAGGAGACCTTATAATAGGAAAAATCCAAAAACACTTTTCATAAATTGTTAAATGAAAAGTTAGTAGAAGGGAGAGGAGAAAAAATTCACAAGTTAACTTTTCCCATATGTATTCAATATATTAAGACTCATCCCACCATTTTGGAAAAATCAAATATAAATAGGCATATTAATAACAGACACGACACACAGGCTTGGAACAAAACAAAAAAGCTGAACTTCATAAATAATGAATCATGTCGAACATAAATACTGAGAAGTAAAATAAGCATAATTAATCGAACAATAAAATAAATAAATTTATACAAAAAGTGCTTAAGATATTAAAAATATTGTAGAATTATTATATAATAAAAAATTAAGAATGACAAAATCCGATGCCGAGAAATCCGCGGAAATGTGTCATGTCTGTAATAAGAAATTAACAAAGAAGTAATATAATAGAATACTTCCATTACTTTAGAGCTTTTACAAAATAAATTAATGCACAGGTTTTATGTTGTTGAGTATGCAATAAGAATTCTTCATACAGCTAGTTTATAGCTGCATGTCACAGTGATATCAGGGCATCATTTAGTTTGCATGATTCCTTCTTTATATGCAGAATAAAAACCTTTTATGTAAATGTAAGATCTTATCACATCAGCTGCTTTACAGAGCAAGTAATATCCCCTCCTCAGTGCAAACATTTGTTTTGCTCCTCGGAAGTTTCATGATTATGGTCATTAAAAACTCTCTGAAATTCAACTATCTGGTGTTCAAGGATGTTTCTTTGCACTGAGAAGCAGGGGAAATTACTTGCTCTTAAGACAGCTCTCCCAATCTGTTAATGTGATAAAGGTCTCCAAACACAACAGAAGAGCAAGGCATAATAATGTCCTTTTTTTTATAATTACACTACCAAAAAGGCAAATGATACGAGACCGAAAGCAAATCATGTGGATATTCAAGGTCCTTGTTGTATTCATTTTAAAAAACTTCCAATAATATAGCACACAAAACTAAATGCAAGTCAGTTTCCGCATATGATTTAATTAATAATAATCAACAATTAAAATATGTTGGATGGTTGCTGAAAATATGTATGTAAAATCTAGAAATGGGAAAAATTTGAAAACAAACATATGAATTATCCACCAGAATAAAAGACACAAATTTATTTGTCAGGATTTTAAGAATGTTAGCTAGCAATTCATTCCTTTGATGAACATAATTTTAGAAAACCAACAGTTATTGAAACTCCTTGTACATATAAAAGTTTATGTTATGTAATATACATAAATTAGAAAAAAAATTTGTAATCTAGTACAGAAAATCATATATTATCAAACAAACACATACGGCTTTCAACATGCAACACTGCAATTCTCGCCCCCCCCCCCAAAAAAAATTTGAAATTTATTATTTTCATCATTCAACACGATTCACTTTTATAGCAATAATATCTGAAAACATTTGTCAGAAGAAAAAGAAACTCACAATCATCTCGATCAATTTGATTTTCACTGTTTTCACTATCTCCAATACCTGAAAAAAAAAAAGGGGGTAAGAAACTGATAAAAAACAAAATGCATAAATTATTGCAGTAAAATCATTTTAGCATGCATGCCATTCTGTCTTGGCTCCCATTAATTCCTATTTATTTCAAAATTTTTTATTATATTTTTTTTAAATCTTTAACGAGACAGTTATTTCATGGTGCACTGCCTACTCTGAAATTCTAATACAACAATTATTCTTGTTTAAGCTCATATGAAGACAGTTTTATTCTTTAATAGCTGTTGCCCGCGACTTCGTGTGCGAAGAATTTGAATTATTCTTTTTTTTTTTTTTATTCACGAATGTAAATGTTTTGTTGCATTTTGAAAGGGGAAAGTAAAAGTTCTGACGTTGATAATACTTAATTGGACGGCTGACAGGAGTGTACTGTACATGTATGCTGATATACTTATGTAAATTGTTGATCTATTCTAATATACTTTTGTATACCACATTATTTGTACGGATGTAGAGGTTGTGTGGGCTGGACACACGTGAACATGCCACATATAGTTGCCTATGCAAAAAACATGGTTTTTCCAAATGTACGCCTGCCACTTTCAGTATCTGGCACTGAGCCCGGCAAATGATATTTTTAAAGGGATTTCTTGCCTTCTGAACTGAGATGATAAATCCTTCGGTATTATCGGAAGGCGTGGAATTAAAATACTCTCTCTTCTCCCTATATCAGTCAGAACAGTAGCTTTCATGACGTTTGGACCTAGGTGTGTAATTTGTGACCGTGTGCCATTGCGCAGTCTCGGTATATAGAGGTTACGTATTAGTAGTACTGGCACACCGGCATTCAATCTCGGCTTGTCGGAAGCTGCCCTGACAATTCTAAGATCTTGAAGAGCTCTACAGTATATGATGTTCCTTGTTAATGCCCATTACCGTATCTACAGATGGATATTCTGTAATACCTCACAGTGAAAGTTAAACAAAACATCGAGAGAATAATTCATTAACGTCATTGGATCACTGTGCAACCGTATTAAAAGCTGTAAATGCTACGACAACAGGAAACCGGAAGTGTAAAGTCTGCTTTGTTGATAATGGTCAAAGAAAGCAATATTTGCTTATATTAACTTTAACACTGGCAAAAGCCCGCGCGCGAAACAGTAATTTGGCTTGAATTTATTTCTATAAGAATAAAAAGTCTTGTTAGAAATTACGTTAAAAAAATATTTTTAAACCTTAATAACAATCAGAGAAAACATTTCACCGCAATCGAATTAATAGCATTAAAAAGATTTTCTGGTCTTTAAAATGACATAAAAATAATTGCTGTCTAATAAAGATTTCAGAAGTTATTGGCAAAGAACGTCTAAGCAATAGGCTTAAAAGCTGCTAATTTTCGTTATTTAATTAAATATCTTAAGAACTAATTAACTCTGAAAGTTGAAAATAGCACCTTTGACCTAGAAATATGCTCTAGAATGCCGTGTGTAAATTTCACGTCGCTACCGTTCACCGTTTAGGAGTTCTTGTGACCGACAGACAGACAGATACATGTAAATTCTGCCTTATTTTATGGATACTTATAAATGTAAGCAAAATTTTCAGAAATAAAGGTAAATTAGTTCAAAGTCTAACCATTTCCTAGCAACTGAGTAGCTATAAATTTGCGTTATTTCAAAATCGTCTGCACGTAAAATTTAAAAAATTAATAAAAACTGAATGAAAAATGTCACAGAAATAAAATTGGTATCATTGAAAAGGTAAAAATTTTAACTTTAAGATGGTATAAAAATAATTTTTATCGGACTATTTGTTCCGAAGTTACAGCGGAAAAAAGGATTACGTGATAGTTGATTTTAAAAATAATTTATTCCACATGTTTTCGCATTCCTGAAGGATCACGTGGCAGTTGATTAAAAAATAAACTTCACGCGAATCGTGGAGTCAATGGGCTTTCTTTGTTAACTAATTTTAATCTGTAGTCAAAAATAATTAATTTAATGTGATTTCACCTAGCCTATGTCCGTTCTTGGGTTTGAAGCTACAACTCTGCCAATTTTCATCCAAATCGGTTTGGTAGTTTGGTCGCAAAAGCTTAACAGACAGACACACTTTCGCATTTATTATATTATTAAGCATTAAGGATTCCACACAATAAAACTTAGTCAAAGGGAAGGCTTCTATATTAAGCGACTTAAGGTCTTCCTCTTGTACAAAAAGGCTAGTTGCAAAAGGGTAAACAATATTGGGTATAAATTCAATTCACAGTGATTTAATTACAATTGAAAATCAAACCACGCAGCAATCAAGATTAAAAATATTATTTTAAAGCAAAATTAATCTAAGCATTTCCGTAAAAAGAAAAACAAAGAAAGGGTAATGCAATAAAACTAGCCATTTTAATTCACTGTAATAAATTGATCTACAATATTTCATTATATTTATTAACAAAAAGATAGCAGCAATTATCTATGAGTGTTAATTATTTAAAAGTCAAAATTTTTAAAGTATTTTTTATTAATAATCTTTGATATTATAAGCATAATAATATCATGAAATCTTACTAAAAACTACATGCCCTATTCTAAAGGCATGGCAGAAATGCAACTCGCACAAAAACATCCCATTATGTTTAACGACAAAATCTGAAAGCTTATATCAATTAAAAAATATCAACCAATAATAATAAATGATCTTGAAGAACTGTAAACCAGACAATAATGGGATAATGTGACACTTACTTGCAGCTGAATGTTGAAGGTAAGGCACAAGTATATACCAAACACAAACACCAAATATCAGGCCAATACCTCCAGTTAAAATTAGAACTCCCCAGGCAGGTATAACATCAAATCCGAGATCTAGATACATACATAAATGGTCTTTAGAGTAAGAAATAACTTTGCATAGTTTAGTTTTGTTTACACTCAGAAAATTATTATGGAAATATAAACCAACTTTAGTATTTACGATTAAATTTAAGAGCAAAGTATTATGATAACCATAAATAAATAATTTTACTTCAAAATTAAAGTTAAATTAAAATATTTAATACTCTCTAGTATCTTCTGATTATTCATTAAGGATTTTGATCTTCAGAATGTTTCTCATATTGATACTGGACAGGATTCAGGCCACAAAGGGTATACTTTTGATTTATAGTCTTACCCTTGACAGAAAATCTTGTCTAATTTGGAATCTTTATGGTGAGCGGTGTTCGATAAAGTTCGCCATTCGATTCCTCATTCATTTCTTCCTTTTTGAACATTTTTTACTTTCTAAATTAATTTTTACGTGTTTTAAATATTATCGTTTTAAACTTCTGTTGATGCAATCACATGAGGTTGTTGCTTTAGTACGCTAAAAGATGTATTGTCATCGTTTATGTTTAAATCTGCTGTTTCTTATCTATACTTTTCTTTCTTTTTTAATTTTTGTTTAGTATATCTATTATTTGTATCTGTATTATATTATACATAGCTGCATATGCGCCTTTATATATAATACTAAGAATTTGTATTAATGTGTGATTAATTAATTTAATCAATTTTTAAATAATATTTTCATTAAAATTTAGTCAATTTATAACTGTTATAATAACCATAAGTATCAATTAAATAATTTCTACCAAATTCTAAGAAATTACATGAAAGGTTAAATCAAATAAAAAATAAGTTAGTTTTTTTTTATAAATAATATATCATTTAACAGTAAGCAAGTAATTTATAAAAAACTGTGTTGAAACCAGAATAAAAGATTAAATAAAAATGAAACTGTACGGAATAACTAAAGCAAAGATTGAACTAAACTTTGTATTTAAAATTCCCATAATAAGACAAAGAATAATACTTACAGTGTGGTCCACCATGAATAACAGAAAATAAATTAAGGAAGATAGTAATGCCCCAGAAGAACGGCAGAGAATAGTATCCTCGATCAATAGCATTATCCTAAATAATCAAAAGGAATCATAAGAAATAATAGGAATTCACTTAGCAAATGTTTCAAAACAGTTTACAACTGCAATAAATTATCAAAACTTCTTAACTATAATCTGCCTTTACACTGGAACAATCACAGGTCACATGACCCCAACAAAACAGTATCACCAGTCAACAATCTGATGTCAAGGTACAAAAATGCACGGAATGGTAAACAGAAAGATCAGAAGCAAGTTGTTGTCTAATCCACATGTATTTGTGCTTGACCTCAAATTTTTGACAGGTCATAAAATTTTGTTAGGATCATATACCCAGACATGACACAGGCTTGGAACAAGAAAAGCTGAACTTCACAAATAATGAATCGTGCCAAATATAAATACCGAGAAGTAAAATAAGTGTGATTAATTGAACAATAAAATGAATAAAATCATACAAAAAATGATTGAGATATTAAAAATATCGTAGAATTATTATATAAAAGAAAATTAATGGAAGAAAAATTGAATTGCGTAGTAAGTTTTGATAAACTATAACGTTAACAAATTTTTAACAACTTTGGTAAAAATTATCTCACTATAAAATGTGATCATATGAAAACTTTTTTCATTTATGCATCATTTTCAATCCTTTCGTTTTTTATTTTTTTAGTAAACAGTTCTTTTATGCTTCAGTCTGCTATTTTCCTCCGTTTTCAATTTTTTTTTCATTACTCTCTTTCTTTGATAGTGGCATTTTCTTTATTTTTTTCTCCATTGCTATTTTCTTACTATCAAGTTCCTCCTGGTAGCATTCGCTTGATGACCTTAAATTTTTGCACGTGTTACTATTTGCATCATGCAAAAAATCGTTTTTTCTAAAATACTCGACAGCAGATTGCCCTTTGCTCATCATTTTGTATTTAAATATTCTGAATTGAAGAATATGTTTCAATATGCATTCTTCCTGATCTATCAAATCTCACATTATGTTGAATGTGCACAAGGCGAGCAGTTTTTGTCTTTTGAGTACCAACACATTAACAAAAATTTTAATGCAGATTTGCATCCATGCCAAGAATGATAAAATGCGATGCCGAAAAAGATGAAATCTGCGTTTCCGCGGAAAAGTGTCATGTTTGCATACCTTCTGTTGCAGAGGTAGAGTCCTTGTTCAGAGACGTACAAGGATAAAACAATAAAATGCGACATATATTGAATCGTAGGAAGGGCTGTTCAAACACTGAGAGATTATCAGACTATGAATGAGTTGCTAAAACAGGACAACTCAGAGGATAACTGGTAATAAATTCTGTAGAGAAATACCAGCACAGTATTAAGAAAAAAATCTTTGGCTTAGACATTTTAAGAGTGATTGAAGATACAGAAATTTGGAGAAAATGAGTACAGAATTACTACAGAACTATCCATACTTCAAATAAAGGCTTTTAAATATAGGCCACTAAAAGTACAAAATACAGATGGAAGTACATACCTTACTAAGAATTAATTTCTTCACTAGCAAGAAAATTGCTGAAGAAATGAGACCAGAAAGCACTGGAGACAGAAACCAGGATGCCACTGATATATACAAGATCACACGTATAAGTTAGAAGCAAGTAAATACATATTTCAATACTTTTAAATCTTATTACTCATAATCTAATACATATTATACCATACAATTGCACTTATCAATCTCAGAAATTATTATTAACAATCCTACATCTACACGAATTTAAATGGATTAATAAATATTTCCCATTTGGATACACTTTTATTTTTTTATTTAAAAAAATAAATATTACATTGTGCAGTACATGCTAACTTTTACTTTGCAAATGTTATAAAAAAATGCCACATGCTTACCAATTTATATGTAGTTTGATAAACAATTTTTTTTCTTAATTCTTATATTTTTTGAAAATTTCTTTTGCATCGAAAGATAAATGCAGAATCTAAAAACAATAATCTGGACAATATGAACAACAATCAGCTGCTTTTTGAATAAATTCAAATCTACAGGAAACATTAATTTATAATCAAATATTAAAAAACATGCAATAAAAAATCTGTCATCTTAATACTACTAAATTCAAAAAGAACACATTAAATAACCAAACAAATTAAGCAACATAGAACCATATTGTATGCTTATCAATACTCAGATTCAAGAACTAAGAAATAGCTCTGCTTTCTTTAGTTTAAATGAAAGTAGGCAATTTAATAAAATTTTTAAAAATATATTTTAAAACAACTCAGATACAAAAAACAATTTAATGTTAAAGCCCACTTCAAAGGAAAGCAGGGAATGAAATTCGACAAGTATCTGAAGAAACTAAAGATGAGGATACAAAAGAAATCCATCTCAATTATACAACTACTAAATTTAGCAGAATTATAATTAATCAGATAAAATTCCAAAACACATTACTGCATTGCACGAATAAATTACCTAACAAAACTGAGGAAATCTTTTATTTATTTCCAACCAGATAGACACGACATATATTAAGAAACAGTTATTAAATGAAGAAAATTTCATTTATCTAAAATAAGTTAAAAACAACTAATTATATAAGATAGGACTTAATTTAAAGATGAATAGAGGATAATTTTAATATTTTCTTATACAGATAATTTATCCAGATAACATAATTTAACTAGCAAATCAATACAAGTCCAAAACTTCTTAAAAAGCAGGAAAAAATTACTACTGCTAATCAAACATTTAAATACTAATTCATTTTTACAAATCCCAGATATTTTGAAATATAGGTTCAAAAGAAGTATTTTAGAATATCTGCAAAAACTTTAAAAATGTAAAAAATAGATTTACAATAAGTTAGGTTATCTTTTCAAATACATTTGGTATGAAATCATTAAAATTAAATTTCAAAATGAATGAAATGATAACTTACCAATTTTGCCAAGCATTTTCCATTTAATTCCCATGAAACCACGTGCAACTACTGCAAAACCAACCACTGCACCAATTATGCTGTGAGTGCCAGATATGGGCCAGCGGAAGAATGTAGCCACAATGTTCCATGTTGCACTACCTACATAATTAATGAACAGCATTGATTAAAACTCTAAAACAAATAAAAAAAGTGGTAATCACAGAATAAGGATTATGATGAAATAAAAATCACTCACCAATCAATGATGCTAAGAAACCCAACATAAGCTCTTTTTCAAATTCAGAAAATATTTCAACATCAAATATTCCTTTCCGTACCGTGTCCGAAACTTTATAACCTGTGCCAAAAAAATATATGATTTTACCGATTCCACTAAATACACTTTTATTGTTCAAAAGTAATATATGTACTGTAGACTCCGCTTAATGTAATCACTTCGGGACTTAAGAATTTTGATAACAATAACCGATTGATAACAACCGAATTTGGTAAAATCAACTATATTTTTATCACATTAAGAAAAAAAGAAAACCCTTACCTCAAGGCTATCTATAATTTATTTCAAAAATAACAATTAAAAAAAATTATTAATTGTTGTTTGATGACAATTATTCCTTAACAATTCAATTATACATTGCTTATACTCGTATTGTTTTTTTTTTAAATTTGTTGAACGACACTGCACGGCACGTTTCAAAATATCAGACTTGCCTCATTTCAGCATTTATTGGAGGGTTTTCTATAACACATTTGTCCCCTTCGAAATCATCAACTTCTATTGTTTGGTTATGCTCACAAATAGCTTGGCAAATGTCCAAGTCTGTTAGTGTGGCAGCCACTGGAATGTCCTCGTCAATGGAAATCCACTCTTCCTTTTGTATACCTTCAGGAGGTTCAATGACAATTACCGACAGTCACATCCCTGCCCGCTAAATGGACGACCTTCAAAGAGAGGTCATGAGAAATGAACCCAGAAATTCTTGGGATGTGTGGGGGAAAGTGGAGCAAGAAATTCCACGAATGTCAATCATTACTGCTGGTTGGAAATGAGGGATCAGTCAATTCTCTACTTCAAAACTGATAACAATAAACTATGCAGTGATCACACTAAACGAATAATTTTGCATACATTGAATACGTTGGTTCGGGGCCAGAGGTTTTTGATAATATAAAGCGAATGATAACATTAACATCGATCACATTACACAGAGTCTACTGTATATAATAAATAAAGAAGCACTACAACAGAAAGGCAAGTGGGATTTCAGGGAGAAAGATATGTTAATATGTATCATCTAATTAGAAATGACCTTTAATTTTTTTCTTCCTACAAATGGAACTTAATAAAAAAAAACTAATATTAATTCATGAAAACTAATAAGAAATTGAATTAAATGTAGTTTCTGCAGAAAATTTTAATGAAATCTTGTAACCCATGATTTTCATAAATATGGTTGCTTTTTGTGTTGATGAATATGAAAAGAAAGTCTTGCTATAGCTTTCTAGATCCCAATATTTTCCTAAACAAACTCCCTTAGGATCATAATGCCTAGTTTAGGAAGCACTGAAATAAATAATTAGTCTCACAACTTATATGAATAATACAATTAAAGTATATTAGAAGTCATGTCCGCTATGTTACCACGTTTGCCATGTTACAGTCTGCCATTGGCTTTCCACATTTAGCGATTTTTCTCCAAAGAAAATCCAAGTTTGGCGCCATACCGTACACTTTGGTTGAGCCCACATCTCAAAGAAATTATAGATAAATAATTCATGAAGTAGTCTCTTTAAATAATTCTTTTGAAACAAAATTGACACAGCATACCCATTAATACAGATCCCAGTATTTCAAATATTGTAGCAAGGATGCATGCTTGTCTCAGTGTGAGAGCTTTGGAGCCAACAGATGTACCGAATGAATTTGCAACATCATTAGCCCCTACGCCAAAAGCCAGGAAGAATCCAACGATGAAGCCCAATATGAGAATCCACAAAACGTCTGAAGAGAAAGGCTCCATAATATTGCCAGCTGCAAACAAATAAAAGCAAGCTTAATTTATATCATAATTAAGATCTCATAATGATATACAAACGCTGACAAATTAGTGATTCTTTACAATTATTTTAATGGTGATTCTATTCCAAAAATCAGGAAAATTATATGAATTAGGTGAATGTAAATCCATTTTAAAAAATCCTGAAAGTTAGCACGGTGAAAAAAATCTGAAATAATTCGAATAGTCGATTTTGTAATCCATATTCATATATGCACATATTTACAAAAAAATGGATTTTTTATGCAAGTTACTTATTATATATTTTATACATCATAATCACTATATTATTTCTAGAACAAAATTTCAGTATAAATAAGGATAATAAGCTTTCAAAAGCCAAAATTACCCAGTGGAACACAATCACCCCATGTTTCAAACAATTTAATTATAGATTAGGTGAATGTGAATCCATTTTAAAAAATCCTGAAAGTTAGCACGGTGAAAAAAATCTGACATAATTTTGAATAGTTTAGAATGTTTGTAATACATATACATATACGCACATTAAAAAAAATGGATTTTTACCAAGTTACTCTTATTATATATTTTATATAATATCATAATCGTATATCCATTCTAGAACAAAATTTCAGATAAATAAGGATAATAACTTTCTCAAATCCCGAAATTACCTAAATGGAACACAATCACCCCCGATTTTCAAACAATTTAATTAGCATAGCAAAAAGTAAATAAAAAAATATTAAAAACCAATTTATATTTCATTGCATTTTTTAGAGAGGTAGGTATTTCAGTTATGGGAATTGCTGTGATTATTATTTTGCATTCATTTATTTTTGAAAAACAGTCGAAAAAGATCTCGTAATCAACAAGACATTTTGATGTAGACAACAGCTTTTCATTTTACCCTTCAAGTATTAGATGTGAAATTGAAGTAAGTATTGCTAGTACACAAGTTAAGAGTTGAACTGCTAGTAGAAAGATAATGGCCTATGGAATGTAAAGAATTTGATTAAGCTTTCAAGCTATTTCAATAAATTTATACTATTTATCATAGGTAAAATCTGTCGTAATAGTTATGAGAGACACTTTCTGACCTAAAAACTTCACAAGCATCTTTATTAAATGAGAATAAATAATATTTCATAGATCGCACAGAAATAAAATTATCAACATTCAAGCATATTTTAGATTTTATCTGGTACAATATCATCCATAAAATTGACAATAGAATGACGCTCTAAAAAAAATTTCAGGAAGGCTAATATGCATATTTCACAAATACGGAATTTAGAAAATAAAAGAATTTGAAATCATGATCATGAGCCAAGTTTCTAAAATCTGGAATTCCGGATCACAATAATTTCCAATTTATTAAATCAATTTCAAATTTGATTATCATTACCGAATCTCATATACTTTATCTCATGTTAATTTTACAGACATGTGTCAGCGAAAAATATTTCGAACAAAAATTTCCCAACTGAAAATAAATAGTACTACTTCTATGCACGGAACAATATTTTATATTTTCACTTATTTTTATACAAAATGCCGCTGCAAATATTATTTCTTTGACACAGAGCTACTGGTGTTGTATATCATATTTCACGATTATTATAAAATGCAATTAAGTGAATTTTAATTTAAAAATAGTATGAAGTACTTACCTGTGATGTGCGTTAATACAGCGATATTACTTTAATAAAATTTATGTCACGTTACTAAATGCATCATGGTATTCCTTGGGATAAAACAAATCAGATTTTTAAGAGACATGGTTTAAAAATTTATATAAATAATTCTAAAAGATAAACAATGTTTAACACGTGTTAAAAAGCACGTGTAAACAGAGACGCGGCAGATTAAAAAGGGAAAGTATGAAGGAAAGAACGAACGCTTTTGGAATACGGTTTACAGTTCGGCGATTGACTATTAACGGTTATTTTTATAGATTCCTTAACTGTCAGTTTTTAGAATAAAATATCGAATTCTTACAAAATAGGAATCAAGTAGTTAATAATTATTGGCATGCTTTTTCATGTATTCATCAATGAATGTAGTTGCTTCGGAGGTAAAGGCACTCTTGTCTTTCTTCGCTTAAAAGTAGTGTCACTAATTTTAGTGTCCCTAAGGAGAGGCAACTGATGATGTCATAAGCTACTCCGTTACTAACTTGATCTTTTGGAATAAATAAAACTCATATGAACTGTCTTTCGAGTTTGCATGCATTTTATATTAATACTACAAGTCTTGGAAAGTGAAAGAACGGATATAACAAGAACGGAAAAAAAAAAAAACTGATGAGCTAACAAATTCCATTCGAATGTGGAAATTTTTGGTACGTCTTTGTACAGAATATTCGAAATTAAATTATATATTTCGAAATTTATTCAAGCGTGTCCTCATCCACTTATCACAGTGACGTTGGTTCGAAGTCAAAGAAAACGTGAATATCTCTGATGTAAAGGCGTCAAAGCTATTTTAATACCGACAGATTAGATTATTGGAATTTTATAACAAAAAAAAAAACGTTGGAAGATGTACCTCCAAAGAAATTCACAAGCAGATAGTCTACTGCATAATTAATTTTGCAATGAAATGTCAATTTTAAATAGCCAACGGAATTTTTTTAAGTCAGTCCAACAGGCATTTTGATCGAAGAAAAGTTTATCATGAAATTGTTTGAGATTCAGTCTGCAAATTTATTTTTGAGGAATATACATCTTTCAAACAAAATCCATCAAGATATTTCATATGGAAAAAATGACATCCATTGACTTAGAAATCGCTGAATACTTCAAGGTCTATACATTAATCTGTTTATTTCTATCATGAAATTTTTTTCTTCTTCTTTCAGCATTTTACACTTACTTTAAGGGGATTTTTTAATCTATATATTTGATCAATAAAACTGGAAATTGGATGCACCAAAAAAGTTGAATTAAAGAGAAAATCTGTATTTATCAAAACTGTAAATTCAACATTTCTTTCTAAAATCTTTTCATTAGGCTTATCGTAAAGAAACAATTAACCAAAAAAATCTTGAAAACACTTCCTACACTAAGTGGTGAAGAAAGATAAGGTAATCTTGAGAGACACTGCTCTCGGCTATTTCTGTTTTGCTTTATCGTTTCGTTTTCATCTCATTTAATATCACCACACAATCTTACTGATAACTTTTTTCGGTTTCGAAATGAACTGTCTTCCTCGTAATCTGCAATTGCTATCACAAAAATAAAGTTAAAAAAAACATGAGATGAAATAAGAATTGATATTTTTAAAAT
The DNA here is from genome assembly GCA_013235015.1 of Araneus ventricosus. Lineage (NCBI taxonomy): Eukaryota > Metazoa > Arthropoda > Arachnida > Araneae > Araneidae > Araneus > Araneus ventricosus. The sequence goes on from BGPR01001124.1 coordinate 42,997, forward strand.
CAGAACTTGAGCAATAATGGAAGTCTACCAAATCATTTGTTTTTTACAATTTAAAAGTTAACATAAATTTAAATTCCAAAAATTTAACAAAATATCCATTCTTTCAGCTGCAAGTCGCGTTGCTCTCAACTTGATATTTATTAAAAATATGTATTCATACATGCCGTCTTAACAAATTTGAGCGCCTGGATCTAGAGTTATTTGGCACTCCATCAGCAATGGACCTTATGCATGTGAAGTCACATCTTCCGACACGTGACCTGCCAGCGGCAGCCATTGGTCAGTCTTAAACAACTGACTCAGAACTGCTCACTTATAGGCCGATCGTTTTGTTTATTCCTCCACAGCTATTTTTCTATACTCTTGAACCCAAAAGGTGCATAAGGTCCATTGCTTAAGTAAGTATGAATATGCCCCAAAGGAAAGGCCTACCTAATAAAGCAGTTCAGGAGCAAATAAGAAAAGAAAATCACATGTTCTTTCAGAATAACGCCTTACAATTTGGTGAATCGGTAGCTTTTCATATTTAAAATTATAATTAAATAAATTTGTTGGGTCAAAATCAAGATCAGTATAGTAAATTTATAGGCACCTTTGGGCTACAGCGCACTATAGTCCAATAAATAAGAAGCTCCTACATAATTTTGCATTTTTTTCACTTTTATGTACCAATTAATTTTTCAAAATAAATACATAATTATCCTTCCCTCAAATCTCGTCGGTGGAATTTAGAAATAAAGGAAGCACCAAATTATGCTGAAATGGTACTAAGTAGCATAAATGAAACAAACAAACTTATTCGAAAATGCAATTTAGGACGCTCTTAACAAGTTTTTCATCATTATTTCAAACATTGGCTCAGGTAAATGCAGGTCCGTCTTATCCAGTATACCAATTCAGTTGTAGCCTAGGGTGCTATTGATTCAGAGCGCTTAAAAATTTACTGTAATGATTTTATTTTCATTTTGAACCAAAAAGATTCAATCATAATTTTAAAAATGTTAGAATATGCATAATAATAAAAATGTCGCATAACTTCAAATTCACCTCAATTATTTTATTAGCTAGGCATTTCCGTTGAGCCATACCTGCTTAAATTCCTAGTTAAGATTCTGATGGGGCGCCAGATTACTTTAGTCTAGGGCGCTCAAATTCCTTTAGGCGGCCCTGGGTAAATGGACGTGGATAGCATCGGATTCACGATTATCAGAGAGGCGGTAGGGCTTACGATTCTCCCTAGGTTTTGCATTGAAAAACGGGAAATTCTAGTATTATTATCTTGAATTTTGCCGATATTCCTCAAAATTCCTTAAATATGCAGTTTATTATTTTTTGTTTACTTTTTTTTGTTCATCTAAATGATACATTATTTCAAAAAGTATTATCATGTGCCAACATAATGATTTTTCGGTAGATGGTTGATGGAAGTACAAAAATGCTAAGGCAGGGCTTATTAACTCATTAATGCTTAGTGCACCATTTTAGGGACGCTTCCAAAAATGCATCCTAAACCCACAGGTAGTGGCGAATCCAGGGGGGGGGCTATAGGGCTACAGCCCCCCAGAGCCAAGCCAGATTTCCTGATTTAATTTAACATCATTACAACTGTTTTTCTTAATTTCTCTCATTAAAAAATTAATAAAAACGTTTCAACATTGTTTTCTGGCTTGAAAGGCTCGAAAATTTTGCTACTTTTGTAGTCATTCCACTTGCACTTGTAGCATCGACGCGGTCGAAGACATTTTTTGGCTAGTTATTTCATCGTAATTTTTATTAAATTATTGAAAGTATTGTATTGTTCTTTGTGATTCTTATTGTCAGGTGAGTAAAGTCTGTAAAGTCAAAGAGTTTTGGTTTACTTTAGCCTTGAAGTTTGACATTCATCAAGATGATGCAAAGTTTTTATGACCTCCCCCGCCCCCCCCCCGACCGGAATCTTAGATTCGCCACTGCCCACAAGTATGATTTTTTTCAGCATAAATTTTACAAAAAGTATTTTCAACTATTTGTTTCTTCTATATTCTATTGATGGTAGCACGTATGAAGCGGTCGGTTGATAATATAATAACATAGCCTTTTTATTTTCACGTCAGACTCGAAAGTAGTTTTGTGCAATGTCAAAGAGAAAAGGTTAAGTCTGTTCATTTACGCATTAATTTATTTGCATTTAATAAATGTATCTGTAAATGCAATTGTAAAAATGTTTTGTTTTTTGGAATTTCACAAAATTTTAGAATTTGATGGGGTTTTTTTGGATTAATAAGACAGTGATTAAATCTTGACCCGAGGTTTAGGAGAGCACTATAACATAAAATTTTCAGGCAGGATCTTTTTTAGTAATTTTCCATCTGATTTCACGACATGTAATATTAGTATATAAAATATTATTTTAAAAAATGCTGCTTGGGTATTAATGATAATGAACTATGAGTTGCTACTCCAAGAAAAGATCATGAACAATTTCGCAGGGCTTTCTTCTTACAGATTATGCAACATGTTTTATTATAAATAGTTAAAACCATCATAAAAAGTCCCACTAAAAGTTTGACAAATAACTATATTAAATTGAATTTTCTTTCAGCGATCACTGATTAATACTTCATAATTTTCTGATTTTTTAAACTTTGGAGGGACAAAAAAATTCTCAACCCGAAATTAAAACCAGAAACATTTTTCCATCCGAAAAGCGGTCGCGGGTGGAAAAAGCTCAAGAAGTGCAAAGGAAACAAATAAAGAAACACATCTTCCTGCCAGCAACGCATTTTCCACACGAATGCTTGGGAAAAGTTGAGCCTTGCTTTTCTATACAGTGCCTCCCAAAAGTGTTCATACACCTACGATTTTCAATGAAATAGGGTTCTATCCATTAATTAAAATTAATATTTCAGAATAGGTATTTAATAATAAGATCTATAATCTATTCTTAACAAAACTACATGAAATATTTTAAAAACATACTAAAACTTTATTTTTAAGAATTCAATAATCAAAAAGTAACAAAAACTTTATCTCACAAAAGTCTTCGTACACTTAAAAAAATCTCTACGTATTAGTAATTATTCTAATTTTTCGTTAAATTAATATTGAGTAGGATATCCTTTAGCATCCACATCAGCTTTTAAGCTTTTGGGAATAGATTTCACTAGTTTTTTTTTGTAATTTCTGCATCAATGTTTATCCATTCTTCCATCATTACTGTTTTTAGTTCGCTTTCAGTTTCAATGTAGTGTTTTCGAACTTTAACCGCCACTTCTCTCCAAATATGTTCTATTGGGTTTAAATCTGGCGATTGAGGTGGTATTTTCAAATTTTGTGGACAATTATAGAGACACCAGAGGCGAACGTTGAGAGGCGTGAGCTTAGGATCGTTATCTTGATAAAAAAAAAAAAGTTGTGTCCCAGACTCAACTTTTGGGCTGATAATTTTAAATTGTCTCTTAAAATATTTAAATAAAGAGCATGATTAATTATGCCATCAATAAATACCAAATTACCTAGTCCTGACGCTGACATGCACCCCCACACAAGGACACCTCCTCCGCCATACTTAATTGTTCCAACTAAGTTCTTGGGATTAAGTTCCTCATTTTTTTCTTCTCCATACCATTATACGTCCATCGGAACCAAAAATGTTAAATTTGCTTTTATCTGCAAATAAGACATTATTCCAATACGTTTCGGGTTTATTTAACATCGATTTTGCGAAGGAAAGCATAAGCTTTCTGTTTTTCGCACTAACAAAAAATTTTCTACGGGCAAAACGCCCATTTAATCCAACTGATCTGAGAACTCGTCGAACAGTTTCAGGTGAAATTGGAGCAGAAAAATTTTCATTAAATTCTGCAGAAACTTTTAAAGCACTCACACACATCACATTCACAAATTTTCTAATTACAAATCTCTGATCACGTTCTGTTAACTTTGCAGGTCGACCTTTTCTTACCTTGTTCTCGATCCGATTTTCTTCTTTAAAGCGTTTTATCACATGCTGCACTGTAGAATGGGATAAATGAACTAATTTAGCGATATTCCGAACTGAGTTACCACTACTGTGATGAAAAATAATAAATTTTCGAATGCTGATTGTTGTTTCTTTACGACTCTGAGCCATTTTTAAATAATAAATAGAATATTCCGGTGTAAGCAAACAAAAATTAAAGCCAAACGATTTTTTAAATGCCACCACAATGCAAAAATAAAAATAAAACGACAGATGATAATTTAAATTATGAATTTATCCGAAAATATTTCAGTGTACGAAGACTTCTGTGAGATAAATTTTTTGTTACTTTTTGAGTATTGATTTCTTAAAAATAAAGTTTTACTATGTTTTTAAAATATTTCATGTAGTTTTGTTAAGAACAGTTTATAGATCTTATTATTAAATACCTATTCCGAAATATTAATTTTAATTAATGGATAGAGCCCTATTTCATTGAAAATCATAAGTGTACGAACACTTTTGGGAGCCACTGTATATAACTAGTAGTACGCGCATGGCGTTGCCCGTGGAATCAGGACTTCAACAAAATGGAAAAAAAAAAACCCCGCCCACAATGACATGAAAAAGTTTTGAAAACAAAATCAAAACAAAAGATACACATTATTGATTTTCCCGCTTATTTTTTTTCGCGATAAACAATAATAAAAAATTGCAATGTGAAAATTATTATACTGCAAGCTAAGTATGCGAGATGAATAAATACGTTAAGATACTGCCGAAAATAATAATCAGTCATTCAATTCAAGGTTATGACGTCACCTCCCCTTCAACCAATCACATAGCCATCTGCGTTCCGAAGAAGTGCCGCACGAGGAACTCTCTCCATAAAAATAACTCTCAACCGCTCAGAAAAAAATTAATTTAAAAAAAAAACTTGAAAAGATATTTTAACCGTTGTTGTTTTGAATCCGACACAACCGTTCTACTTATAAGCTGAAAAAATTGAAAATAATAGTGTTATTACAAAGTCGGATGCAACAAATTTAAAATCAAAAGTGACATCTTGATGCCAAAACTGTGTATTTTTTAAAAATTTCTCAAAATTCAGTAAATTGCGTTAGAAATTCAAAACTAACTTCATTAGAACGGAAATCGCGTGCTCTTACCGATGGTGTCTCTATTTTTGTCGTACGGTTATTTGAAACCATTCTATTGAGAAATTAGTGCGAAAAATCAACCAAAACAACACAAAACATTAAATAAAAAATTTCTAGATTAAATTTTAAAATTTCGGTTTGGGGCCGTTCAAATATTACGTAAGCATGTTTTTGGTATTTTCTGACACCCCCTTCCCTTGTCAGCAAAAAATAAGCAAATCATAACCACTCACCTCTTATAATTACGTAAACAAAATTGCCCCCCCGTTCTTTTTTTTTGCAAGGCAGTATACTTGGTAATAATCTGGTTTAAAAAATTTTGGGACTTGGTGAGTAAGAGCTGTAACTCGGTAGGTAAAATGTGGTTTGTTTTCCTTTACAATTTGAAGTTTAGCTTGCAAAATCCAAAGTTTAATTTTCTTTTTGCCAAATTTGGCTTTTTTTTCAGGTTTAATTTTTAAAAGAGTGGGGTATTTGCTGAGACCCACAAGGGTGATAGAAATTGATTTTTGTGTCTTACGTAAGCATCATTCATACTCCCCCCCTCCCCCCCTTGTCGGCAAAACCCTCCTTCTCTCTCTTTCTCATCTCTGACAAAATCGTAAAGCCCCTCCCCTCCCCTTGGGTGCTTGCGTATTTGAACGGCCCCTTCCGGTGCATTCAGGTCACCATTACGACTACCTGTGGTATAAATTTCGTGGCTGCAAATGCGATAGCTTCGTCTGGTTATGAACAAACACACACACACGCACACAAACATTACCTTTTATAAGTATGGATTGGTTTTACTTCGGCATTTAGTTGGCGATGGTGTAGGACAAAATTCAATTTTATGGTTTGAATGACGGATTTCATTTCATGGTGGATTTTTTTAATTATCAGAAAGAAGCTAAGAATTATCGTTGTTATATCAAAATGTTGTATGTCAGAAACCACATATAAAACCAGCAGGGGTGGAAAACCGACTTTCTCGTATACTTCCCAAAAAAAGATTGCTGTTTCCCCACTTACTGAGTGGATAAAAGTTCAGACCTACAACTTACCCCAGAATCCCAATTACTATCAGAGATTTTCTTTAGCAGATTACAGCGATTGTAAAATATTTAGGTAGAGAGGAATCAAATTCGAGATGCGTTCAGAATAAAGCGCATACATTACACACTTCCACTCTTGCCAGCTCAAGGGCAAGTGACGTAATACGTGTGCGTTCACAGAGATTTCTACCAGTACGCACGTATTATGGAGAATCGGATTAGAAAATTAATTATACAGTTTGTAAGACATTTTTTTTAACCGATTGAAACGAAATTTAGGGAGTTGATCTATAATTAATGTGTTAGCAACCGTCATACCAACTTTTTTTATTTATCTAAGACAAAGGTTTAGGAGGTATAATTTTTTTAGTATGCATTATACAGTCCGACAGACAATCAACCTTTCGACGAATTTGGTCCAATTTTAAACGGACCTACATTCATGATGATAAAACTATTGTACCAAATTTTATCCATCTAGCTATTCCAGTTTGAGTTATAGTGTTCCACATGACTATTGGACAGACCAGGAACTTCGATGGACTGATTTTTTGTCCAAAATTTGATAAAACCTACAAATTATGTTAAGTCAAAACCACCCAAATTTCATCCCAGTAGTTCTAATAATAGTTTTCGAGTTATCGTGTTTAAGACAGATAGACATGAATTCCAAAATTGTGTTTTTTTTCGGATTCAGGAGGTTTAAAACGTGGAGATCCATTCAAAATCTCGAGTTCAATTTTTTTTTTACGATCACAGTACTACTGCTTTATACGAGAAAGTAAAAATGATGTAACAGGTAGAAACACTAGCGACATACTGAATTTTGTGACCTTTAACAATCACATACCACACACACAACCGAGAGTATGCCAACTAGTAGACAATTGTTTGCGTCGATAAAACGTTTTTTCAAATTTGACGCACGTGTTTGATATAACGGTGATGGCAGCAATCAGCTTCACCAAAATCTACATGGACACACGATAACCTGGCTTTTGCTTCGAACGATTTCGATTTTATTTATTCTATTTTATTTATTCGATTTTATTTATTCGATTTTATTTTAACTATAAAGGGACATATATGTAATTTACTGTAAACTTAGCAGCATTTATGTAAAGTGCTATTTTATTTCATGATGTAATTAATATGTTGAGTTTAGAAATTTAAAAGCGACTTGTATATAAGAATAATTTCCTTTGGTACAAGACCGTAATAATAAACTAGCAAAAAAGGCATGGAACCCTAGTTTATTTATGGTATGGATTTCTTATTTTGACCTGCCACTCTTCTTCAATATACGTGCAATTGACACTAACATGGTACAAATTCTACAACTGTTCATTCAACCTCCGGAGTTGAAGGATACGGGAAAAGAAAGAGAGCCAGTATCAAAGGGCCTATGCAGGGGTTTTTTCCACACTAAGATGAACTAAAACCAGCTGAAGATTTCTCCGACAGATTTTTTCTGACAGAACGGGGAATGGACCTTGGCAAATGTGACGTCATCCCTCCGACCCCGCGTGACCTGGGAGGCTTGTGGTCAGAGTGCAAACGAAAGCTGGGCTCAGACTGCCTGTTATTTCCAGTCTATAGACCGATCGTTTTTCATTTTATTCCTCTGGCTGTCTTTTTATACTCTCGAACCCAAACTGAGTGCATGGGTCTATTTGACTGACCACTCTCAAATGGGAAGCCGACCAGGGGCCCTCTTGTTTTAACAAACGAAGGGTCGGTGGCTGAAGAGCTGTTCTTGCGGTTTTTTTATGAGGATAAACCCTTGGGTTATTTCCATGCATAAAAAGAAATTTTACCATTTATTTCCTTCTTGGCAAAAAAGCTAAGGATTTGATGAAAAGATGATGACGTCTGACCTAGAAACTTCCGCCATGTCTTGGGAAGAGCAGATTTTACCCCAAAATTCTACAAACAAACCTTAAGATTGGATTATTGCATGAGCAAACATCATTCTGGGATATCTAAGGTAGCAGAGATGCATGGAACACCCCAGAAAATAGAGGTTGAAACAAACATTAAAATTAGTTACAGAATTATCTAACTTTTCCCGGATACTACTTTTTTTTGAAAATATAATTCTAAGTTTAGGCAGTTAAAATAAAAAACAAAAAAAAATTGCAAGAGTAAAAGACAACTTCCCAGATGTAGTGCTGCTGATCTATGGCTTTAAGTACTAGTTTGCAACTTTATAAACACACATTAAGTATTCCTACGAGAAAATACATTGTTATTTGTTATGCATGCACATAAATAAGAGTTTGATTCATCATTATTAAGGCCAAATAATTAATGATGAATAAAAAATAGTATTTATAGCATCGAATATAAGTAACATCATTATTTTGATTTATAAAATTCTAAACTAACAACCCAAAATAAATAAATAAACAAGGAATTTACATCTAATTTCATTTAAACTGAATCAGTATTAGGAAATACAAGAAAAAAAATACAACAGCATTTCATAATCAGAGAGTATTCAAGGTTTAAATGAGGGCAAGAAAGATAAGCACTCTGCTAATGCCGTTGAAAATCGCAGATTTATTATCATCGTAAAATGACAGGGAAAATTTCAAAAGACAGTGAACACAATAGTTTATGCTGCCAGTAAATTTCAATTATTCCTTCAATTAGGTAATGCTGAAAATTCCCAGCTTAAAATGCAGTCATAGCTATGCATTAATTTTTTTAAATTTTAGAATTTGTTTTCGTTTATGAAATTATTTATCAGAAGTGTAAATTATAGAAAAATAAATGGTATTTTGAGATACGAAAGCGCTGTTAATATCCGCTGTCACCCCCCTAACAGAGCTGAATAATTTACGCAGTCCTTTATGACACCCGGCAGATAGAACATCGTACAAAAATTAACATAGTCCTTCTCCAAATTTAAAGAAAATTTACATGCAATTAAAAGTTTGATTTAAACTCTGGATGCATAAAATATATTCCATATGCAGTTGATTATTGAAACAAATAGAAAATAGACAGAAAGCATACAAAAAAAAGTTGTAATCCAGTATTTAAAAAAATGAACAAATGGTTTCAAACTATTGATGCCTTGCGTGTTCATGCATTTATAAGGTCAATGATAATATTTATAGTTGCGATATTTTTACGCATACCATAAAAAAAAAACCGAACGAAACAAATCTGTAGTTATACAAAAGCTATACAAATACAAAAGCATTAGAAATACTATAAAGCTAGAGGGAAAAAAAACTGGTTTATAACCTTCTGTTTTAAACTTTTGAATTTTGATTTATTACTTGAAATGGTATGTTTTATTAGGTAATAACCTCTACGAATAAAAGGAAAGGCATAAAATGACTTTTTTTGCCTTTTCGGTTTTTTTAGTCCACTATGTTCACCAGAATAATGCTAAACATCATACAAGATTCTTCCTCTTTGCATAAGTTGGAAAGAAAAATTGTAATTTTTTTTGTCCAAATGTAAAGAAAAGATACAAGCTAATAAAAAGGATTCATAAAACATTATCCCACTTGCAGTTAATTATTGTAACAAATAGAAGCTTTATCAAACTCTTGAAATTAAGTTGACAAAAAAAAAAAAATCCCCACAATTTCCTTTAGTAACTGTTTTTCGTATTTCAGGCACGATCTAAAGCACACATTTAATTTGGCAAATTAAACGAAACGTTTTTATATTCAGGGAAGAAAAAAAAGAGCAATTCATACGAAAACACTCAAACATAATGCTATTTTAACCGCTTAACTTAACAGCCCGAGAATAGTCGTGCATCGAATTATCGAAATTTTAGTCTTATAAACTAAAATTGAATCATTAATTAGCTTTATAATTTGACACAAAAAATATGTAGGATCCATAAACATCTTAAGTATCCTATGCCTTCTTAGATGAATGAAAACGACAGCCCCTTTCCAAAACAGGAGGGATCATCTTATTAGACAGCAAATAAAACTATTCAGTTAAGTGGTTAACAATAAAAATTTTAATTTCTTTAAAATTTATTTGAATAAATGTACAACAAATTATACAGAAAAATTACAGTAAAATTCGATTAATAGTTATTTTTTAATGATGTCAATACTTATGCATTTAGCAATCGGAAAAAATTAAAATCTTTCAATGCGTTCATCCTGCAAAGACCAAAACACTCTTAAAATATTCAACAAACAAAACAAAACAACTTAATTAATCTCATATAAAAACTTTGTAAAAATACATAATACTCACGATATGGAAATAATGTCGGCTGCATTTTGCCTCCAAACTGTGCCAACTATTATACAATCCCAAAACGCAAAAAAATCACAGCCTTAGAAAACTACGCGCCAGTCCGGAGATCTACAGCCGTTGTTTCATTTTTCAGGTCTTCACTGACTTTTAAGATCGGCATACTTGCCGCAAGCAAATCTGATAACTTGCGGGTGATTAAAATGTGATAAACAAATAACGATAAAAGAAGTAAGAAAAATCGTACGTAAAAACGTCGCCAGAAATCTTGTTTTCAATCAAAAAGCGAGAAAAAGAGTAAAAATGCGACAGCTGATTACGATGCTCTTCTCGGGATGTGTTTATGTTGTGACTTAGATCTGACGCAACCATCCGTTGGTACTTAGGTGAGGATAAAAAAAAATCGATTTGTAAGGTCAAAACCCTTGATTTTCGTTCCTTATCATGACTCACATAAATGAATTTGAAAGAGCAAAAGTAAACGAACGAATTATGAAATTTATTACAAAACTCAATGAAATTGATTTTTGTTAAGGTGCAAGATAAGATTAAGAGCTTTCAGAATGAACTATTATGAATCTTTGTAGCCTTAAAGGCTGCACACTTTCTTCAATTCAGAGCTTTTAATTGGATATTTTAATATTCTTTCTTAACGACGATAAGACATTTTCATTTCTAATGATCCATGCAATTCATACTATTGTTATAAAATTAAAGTGACCAGATACCCCGAATTAGCCGGACTAGTCCCGGATGGAATAAAGTCCAATATTTATCTCGGTTTAGAAAAAATACCCCGGATGGTCTAGTTTCTCAATTCTATGTAATTATTTCGATCTAAATTCGAAATAATTTCAAAAAGACGAATAAGTCTGGCGCATTACCCCTTGAAATCACACCTGTCGATTTTAAATCAATAAACACAAAATAATCTGTGAGAAACAGTAAATAGAGGGAAAAAATAGACGACAGGAGGGTTCTCTTCTGGTCTTTGGTAATGATTTAGTAATTGAAATTATTAATTAGTGATCTGTAATATACAATTAAAATGGTGTTTAGTTAAGCCAAAGTGAGCTTTTGGATTTAGATGTTGACTTGTGAGGATTTCGATCATGTCGGAACTTTGGCTTGTTGGTATTTCAGTTATCAGGATTACAACCCAGACCCGTTATATGAAGACAAAACATTTTGTCTTCGCGACGGTCCCCAAAGCGTGAACCCGGGTATCCATCCCCGCTTACCCCCTCCTCCTCAATGCGACTGCCAAAAAGTTTCTAAGGAATAATTTAATATTTATAATGGACTAATTTACATATTTATTTAAAAAAGACTTAACATAAACAGTCACTGGCAATAAAATTCCAAAAATAAAGCTCGGGACTGGTCCAAAATTTCCGTCTGACTCAAACTTGACAGCTCTTCGTTGGTTTTAGCACGAACCCCTCAATGAATGGCTCACGCTAGAACCAAGTTATATTTATTTGATTAGTGGATGGTTCTTCTTATTATTAAAGAAAAAAATAATGTAGAAGATGATTTCAAATGTTTTTGTAATTTTGGTAGCGCAGAAGTTTATTTTTCATGAGAAAAACAAATAAAAAAAAATCTGATCAAGATTAGCAAAACACTTGCCGGTAGTTCATGGCAATTTTTTTGTCATTAAAGAACATTAAATGTCATTTATTGCTGTAAGAGTAAAAACTTAAGAAACAGACCGTTTCTGTTTTCTTATAAGTTTTAATTATAGTTGAGCAATAGATATTTAAAAAACTGTTCGCTTGAAATCCTGCGCGAATTTTTTAAATGACCTCCATATACATCTCAATAATTACTCGGCAGAAAAAGACCTTTTATTTCTGTTTTCATTAATGTGACCCGAAGGACGATGATCTACATTCCATTCCACGTCACATTAGCCTTGACTTTTGAAAGTCTGATGAATATGAGGTGGATGCATATATTATAATTAAGACGGCTTGATACAGAACTCTAATAAGTTGCAATTACAGTGTCAGAGACGCTTAAAAAGTGGTTTCTTTTTGCAGTATATGTTCTCGGTATGTTTTTTCTTTCTTTCTTTGGTAATCACCAAGAGTAATCTCAAGTTTTAACAGATGAGCTTTTCGATTCTAACCTCACAAATAGTTGACGTTATGAAACAAGAGCAGTGGCGAATCTACGATTCAGGTCAGGGGGGGGGGGTCTGTGAGGTCGCAAAAATTTTGTATCACGTCGTGACGAATGTCAAACCTCAAAGCTAAAGTAAACCAAGACTCTTTAACTTTACAGACTTTACTCCT
>BGPR01001124.1:55694-68255 GCA_013235015.1 Araneus ventricosus
CCGCGGAGGTCATAAAAATTTTGTATCGTCGTGACGAATGTCAAACCTCAAAGCTAAAGTAAACCAAACTCTTTAACTTTACAGACTTTACTCACCTGACAATAAGAATCATAAAGAACAATACAATGCTTTCGATAATTTAATAAAAATTACGAGGAAACAACTAGCCAAAAAATGTCTTCGACCGCGTCGAAAGCTACAAGTGCAAGTGGAATGACTACAAAATTAGGAAAATTTTCGAGCCTGTCCAAGCCAGAAAGCCATGTTGAAACGTTTTTTTTAAAATTTTTTAAAGAGGGAAATTAAGAAAAAACAGTTTTAATGATTTTAAATAATATCAAGAATTCTGGCTTGGGTCTGGGGGGGGGGGGCGGTAGCCCGATAGCTCCCCCTGGATTCGCCACTGTTATGAAATTAAATGCAGCTTTAAAAGAGATGTTTCCGAAAGATAAGACTTGAGAAATAATGCATATAAGAAATAACAACTTCGAATTTAGATTTTTAGTAATTGCGAAACCACATATAAGTTTTATGCAAGCGTTTACATCAAGCATTTTCAGAAAAATTTATATTTGTAAACAAGTTTGTTCCTATTTCATTCACAGAATACCTTTTCCACTAAGAAACAGACAACAAACAGTTTTTCTACTTATTATTAAGAAATATTTTTTTCAAACTTAAGTTCACGATCTCATGGATTTGGGATTTGATTTTGCCGCAAAACAGCCAATGTACGATGGAAAAACTCAGTAACATATTGCATGTCGAAAATGTATTTAAATCAAATTTAAAAGATCAAAATCTGATTAATTTTAATTCGATTTAAAAAATTAAATGAAAATTTATCAAAAACATAATAATAATTTCCAAAATAAAAACAAAAACCAAAGCGTAGGATTTATCAACAGTGGTAATGATATGACGTTATGATGATGCTCTCTACCTGTCTGGATTTACTAAAAGGCTAAATTTAATGAAAATGTTATTTCTTTGTGAAATGTTATTTCAAAGATATTGAAACAACCATTCTGCTAAGCATGTACGGAATTTTGTCAATTTCCGTCAAATAAATAGGACAGAGGTCTCCTATGATAGACATCTAGGGTTGCCATGATTGCAAAGCATTGATACGGGACGTTTAAGAGCTAAATAAATAAATCATGAAAAAAGTGGGTAGGTCATGGTCTATTTTACTCCGATGAAAAATAAATAAAGTGCATGCAATCTAATAAAGTAAACACGTAGAGTAATAAAAAAAGACGCCAGGCTAATTCTTTTCAGCCCAGTAATATTTTAAAGTTTATTTTACTTTCCTAATTATGACATTTTCTTTGTTTCACATAATTATAAAATTGGATGCAAGTCATTTTAAAATTATAATAATTATAATGACAAATCAAAATTGCTCTACTTATCCCCACTGGCGGAGCTTAGGGAGAAAACGGGACAAGTAGTAATGCGGGGCTGAGTAGCGAAATACGGCGACAGTCCCGTGTATACGGGACGCATGGCAACCCTATAAGATATCTATCGTTTATATCTAGGATTGCCATAATTACCAAGCATTGATACGGGACGTTTAAGTGCTAAATAGACAAAACATGAAAAAAGTGGGAAGGTAACGGTCTATTTTTACTAATAATCTACTTCCCCCATCGGGGTGTTACAAACGTGGAAAGTCGCTTCCCAGCAGTGTGAGTCTTATGGTTGGGAAGAGAGTTTTACAGGGGTAAGTATGAGATGACCGACAGCAGCCCCGTCTGGACCCCTGACCTTGGCGACAAACTTGGAGACCATCTTGGCGACTTGGCGACGAAATATGGGATCTCAAAGGTGCTGGAATCTTCTCGATATCTCTATTAGGAGAGAAGATACGTCACGAATGTGCTAGATCATTCCATGTGACGTCACGGTCTGCCGGGGAAACTATATAAGGAGAGCGCTTGGACGACGGTGTTGTTGTTGTTCGACTGGGATCGCCTTGGAGCGCGAACGTCTTTGGAGTTCTATCCGCTGTGCGAGCTAGTAAGCTGTTAGACGCCGAGCGGTAGTAGTGTTGATCCATTGGGAACGACTTGAGAGTTTCTTCCGCAGTGCGAGCTAGGAAGCTGGTGAGTTGAGCGCTATTGAAAGTGCAGTTATTGTCGTTACTAGTTATTTGCTGACTGTTTGTGTTGTTAGATAACAAAGTACTGAACTGTTATTACCTGTGAATTGTTGTCTGTTTACATTGGTAATCTGTGCAAGAACTATTGTTTCCTCTACCTGTGCTACGTGTTTTCCTGCATATTTGTGAATAAAACCTTCATTCTCCATTTTCCTGCGTGTTGGACTGTTTACACCATACACCCACAATAAGAATTTTTGCAACAGGGGGGGGGGACACCGCGAGTTCGCGGAGGAGAGGCTGCCGTGTAAGTAAGCAGGGTCTCGTCAACCCGATGGCACAATAATGGTGGTGTGGCTCTTTGGACCCACTCCGATGACATGTCGTACCCCGGTAAAACGGGAGGTTGTTGCATGAGCCGCTCCTATTGGGGACTATTATGCAGGAACCACAGTGCCCGACTATCTGTTGCGGCGGCCGGTCATTCAATAGTTTACCCGGATGCTTAGGCAGGGCGGGGTGATGTTCTGTGGCTAATAATCTACTAATTTTACTAATGGGGGTAAAAAGATCAACAAAGTTCAAGCAATCTAATAAAATGAAAGAGCGGGAATAATAAAAATGATGCGAGGCTGATCCTTTTTAGCCTAGTTGTATTTTAAATTTGATTCTACTTTCTTAATTATATCATTTTCTTCTTTCACATAATTATAAAATTGGCGCAAGTCATTTTAAAATTATAATGAAGCAAAGATTAGGGAGAAAACAGGACGAATAGTAATACGGTGACAGTCCCGTATATACGGGATGTATGGCAACACTATTTGTATTCATCTATACGGAAATGAGCGCGCGTGTTCATTCACCCGCGAGCCGACATCGTAGAAAAAAGAGGAAGCTGGAACCGCAATCGCAGGTTTTATGCTTTTGAAACCAGAAAATCCCCGTGTGTACAAGTACAAGTGGAATGACTACAAAAGTAGCAAAATTTCGAGCCTTTCAAGCCAGAAAGAAATATTGAAACGTTTTTATTATTTTTTTAAATAGAGAAATTAAGAAAAAACAGTTAAATTATCTCAGGAATTTTGGCTTGGCTCTGGGGGGGGGGATTCGCCACTGTAACCAACATTTCTATCTTCATTACATGAGTATATAAGAAAGTCGCGCAGAAAATACTCTGCTGGTTATTCGAATTTTTGTTACCGAGCAATTAGAACCCGACGCTGCAAATTCCTCTTACAAAAAGGTTCTAGAGGCACCAGTGGCGAATCCAGGATTTGGATTTGGGGGGGAGGGGCTGAGGTCATAAAAATTTTGTATTGTAGTGACGAATGTCAAACCTCGTGGCTTATATAAATCAAAACACTTTAACTTTACAGACTGTACTCACCTGAGAATAAAAATCATAAAGAACACTACAATATTTTCGATAATTTAACAAAAAAACACAATGAAATATCTAGCCAAAAACATGTTTTTGACCGCGTCAACGCGGCAAATACGAGTGGAATGACTACAAAAGTGGGAAAACTTTCGAGCCTGTCAAAAACCAGGACGAAATGTTTTCACTTTTTTTAACCGCTTAACTTAACAGCCCGAGAATACTCGAGCATCGAATTATCGAAATTTTAGTCTTATAAACTAAAATTGAATCATTAATTAGCTTTATAATTTGACACAAAAATATGTAGGATTCATAAACATTTTGAGTATCCTATGCCTTCTTAGATGAATGAAAACGACAGCCCCTTTCCAAAACAGGAGGGGTCATCTTATTAGATAGCAAAGAAAACTATTCAGTTAAGAGGTTAAAGGGAAGTTAAGAAAAAGCAGCTGGAGTGATCTATACTTATAAAAGGCAATGTTTGTGTGTGTGTGTGCGTGTGTGTTTGTCTGCGATGTCCAGACGAATCTATCGCACTTACAGCCATGAAATTTGGCACACAGGTAGTCGTAATGGTGACTGAATGCACCTCGAAGCCGAAATTTTAAATTTTAATCTAGAATTTTTTTTATTTAATGTTTTGTGTTGTTTTGGTTGATTTTTCGCACTAATTTCTCAATAGAATAGTTACGAATAAGTTTACGATAAAAATATATACAATTCATCGGAAAGATACGCGATTTCTGGGTTCTAATGAAGTAGTTTTAGTACCCCTAACGTAATTTTACTGAATTGAGAATTTTTTGCAACTGTCACTTCTCCTATATTTTCTTAATCCACAATGCCTTTTTCCATCGCATCCAACGTTCACAAACCTAAGGATTTTCAGTTTTTTATGGTAACAAATAGAGGCATTTATCTCTCATTTAAAAAACAAGAACTGTTAAAATATCTTTGAACTGTTCGTTCTTACAATTTTTTTTCAAAGGGTTAAAAAAACTTTTCTGAAATGAAGTTCTTTCTCCGAACGGTGAGTTTCTTCCTGGCTATGGCTTAGCGCCATCTGTTGGAATTATTCTCCTCAATTTTGTATGTTTTGCTAGGAATAATTTGAACTACTCTCTGTTGACGCAAGGGTTTATACTGTAAACTAAGAAAGGAAGATCTGACATGGGTGATAAGTTACTATTGGAATTCATGGGGAGAGAATTTTTCGTGATGAGCTAAAAAGAGTTTCACTATCTGCAAATGCCATAGCTTCTTCTGCCGCGTTCCAGGGGCAGATTAGTACCACGTGACCTTGAAACGTCACGGTATTGTGGTTTGAGACTGTATTACATCAGCATAACTTAGATACACCATTGCTGTATATTAAAGATTTTCACGTTGCAATTTTTTTTTTATTATTGTTTTGGAATAACGTACTCTGTACTGCTTTTCTACATGTCATTATCGCGGGAAAATCAATGTGTATCTTTTGTTTTGATTTTGTTTCAAAACTTTTTCGTGTCATTGTGGGCGATTTTTTTTTTCATGTTTTTGAAGTCCTGATTCCACGGGCAAACGCGTTCTGCCAGTTTTAAATAAAGTAAAGAATTTGGTCCAGCCTGGCTATACGATAGCCACCTCCGCCACCGACAGGCGCTATAAACAGAGGTGTAGAGCAGAGCGACTTGACGAAAATTCGCCAAAACAGATCGCCAACAGTTGATAAATCAAAATGGAAATGTAAACCATGAAACTCCACGGAAGTTACTACTCATAAAAGATAACCGAGGCAAAATCTGGACGAGTAGAAATTTTTCTGATTCATCCCTTGGTAAGTGAGATGAAACTGTCTCATCTGATTACTCCGAATTTTATCTCCTTGGGCCAGACCACCAGGAGGTGTAGAAAATGAGAAAAGCCCTTGAGAAACTTGCGTAAGGAATTTTTTCTCACGAATAGAGTTGCGTAATTTCTGGGAAAATTTCACACTGACAGGATGAATAAATTTGCAAAAGAACGTAATTCTTGCGCAGTTACGTTTTCTCTACGATATTCTAGTGAATTAGTTTTCTGAGAAATAATTTATCCCTTTCGCAAGTTAATTTACTAAAAAAGTTACATTTTTGGTACTTTCTGTTATCCTTTGCGCAAGATGTTTATATTTAGTTAATTCTGATTTTAAGTAGAATCTTTGCAAACTGTTTTCTCATATAACACGTAGATAACAAATCCCTTCAGTGAAAATCTCCAATTGAATGTTCAAGCTATTACAGCACGCAATTTGAATTATTTAATCTGTTAGTGAATTTACCTGGGAAAACAAGTAATATATAAAAGAAATTAAAGTTAATTCCTACTTAGGTCAACAAAGAAAAATTTTATTTTAGAAATTTTTTTTCTCCCATATAAAACTAAAATTAATTAATTAAATTTAATTAATGAATTAATATTTGAAAAAAACTGTATTAACATCAAGTGTCATCCACTACAAGTTTAAAAAAATGTATTTGAACTTGAGTGGATGAATAAAAAGTATTTTATTAACGATTGAAAATTTGAACAAGATACATAAATATATATAGGGAGAGTGTGAACTAATAGTAGGAATTGAATAACACTCGAGGCAAAAATCTCCAACAGAATGTTTAAGCTATTGAAGCGCACCGTCTGAATTACTTAATCTATTAGCAGAATGAACTCAACAGACATGTTGCTCGCAGTGTATGTCGCAAAAAGCAGGGACAAGTCATGTCCATAAACTTAATGTTTCAGAGCTAAAACGTGAAAATTTGGTCATTAAGAAATAGTTGAAACTTCGACAGATTTAACCCATTATTTATTATCCAGTCGATTACAGTTTTTACCTCACAATGTTGTTTCATATTCATATTCTCAACACAAATCGAAATCCTGTAATGTGCAGTTGCGCCAGACAGTATCAGAAGATACGTTCACATACATTTAATTTTCTTTGATCGCTTAATAAAATTTGGATTTCAATGGAGTCAGTTCACTTGACGTCGCAGTCACCTGATAAATGTAACGGCGCATGTTACATAGTATTTATGTCATTGGTGCAGTCGTAAATTAAGCAGTGACGAAACGCTCTGACCTCGTGATATTATTAGGGGGGATTATTTTTTAAATTTAGGTATTGAAATTGTGAAATAATAAAACGCTAACACTTTACAGTTATTACTTTATTTTTGTCTAAATATTAACATAATGCGAACATGTGTAGCAAATGCATGAAATATTGAAGTTTTTAAACAATAATTTTTTAAGAAAGATACATAAATTTCAATATATAGTAAAATTAAGTAAGTAAATTAATTAATAAAATCATGGCGTTGATAAATAATATAAATAATTAGAATTTTCAAAGAAGAAACATAAAATACATTTAATGTTTTCAACCTTAATGCTTTTAATCCCTTCCCGCCACCACTTGCCACTTTATTACTTTAGTAATTTAAAATTTATTATATTTTGGCGGGCAAGGATTAAACAAAGACAGCGTTGTTTTAAGAAGGTATCCTTCAAGTTTTTTCTTATTTATGTGGGATTCCTTTCGCTTACACAAGATGCCCACGGAGGAGTTACCTTTAAGGAGTAAGTGGATCGGAATTAGGTCTAGGGGATTTATTAGGGTTTCAGTCACATTAAATTTAAACAAAATATTACATAAAATAAACAACGAGACTTCAATTTAACTACAAAACATTTATTTAAATACTATAGGGAGAATTTACAGAGCGGAAAATATGTACAAAGATATATAAAAAAGGGGTTAAAAATTTACATGAAGTCATAATTATACGCGAGCTAGATTAAAGTTGAGATAGATGTTAGTGGTTTAAAATAATTAGGGTATTAGAGATAGAGAGCCAGAAGGAAAAGTTAAATGGGGTATAGTTACCACAACATGATGATCGGGCGACTTAACTGCACCGAAATAGATTTAGCTTACATTCTGATGAAAGAGGGACAACGAGAGAGAGAATTACTGGTTTGTCTGCGCCCTGCTGTGCGCTGAGCCGCTCTGAGCGTGCTCGCTAGTTTTGTGGACCAGAATTGTTTATTATTTACAATTCTACAACTGTTTATTCATAATCTCCCTTAAAAAAAAACCGCCACAACATTGCTTTTTGGACTTACAGGATCGAAACGTTTTCCACTTTTGTAGTCATTTCACTCGTACTTGTAGCGTCGACGCGGTCGAAAACATTTTTTGGCTAGTTATTTCATTGCGTTTTTTATTAAATTATCGAAAGTACTGTATTGCATTATTGCCATGCGAGAAAGTTTTTGGTTTACATTAGCCTTAAGGCTTGACATTCGTCACGACGATACAAAATGTTTTATGACCTCCCCCCCCCCCCCCGACCCAAATCCTGGATTCGCCACTGCTGACTCACAAGGCAACAGCCCTATCAAACTTTGTATTTGAATATTTAGAATTTGTTAAAAAGTTTTGAATTGTTTTACCATTTTTTAAAAAAATACTTTCAATTTTAATTTTTATTTCTTTTATACGCGAGATACTAAAATCAACTTTCTTGAAAATGACCCGCAATGAAATGTTTCGCTATTCCAAGTGATATTTGTTACTTAAAAACTGCTTACATAGATATCACATTAAAATAGATAAAAAAATATATATGATTTTGGAACTTTGGAAGTAGAAACAGGAGGGGGGTGGGCGTAACTTTCTTAAGGACCCTGCTTCTACAAGATACTCATTGGACTGTAAAATAAACTTGATGTGTGTCATGTGAGATGAAATAACTCCGTTATCTCAAAATGTCGTTATGTAAAGGTCATAATTTTAAAATCTAAGTAAATGAAAAATAATAATTTTTCACAACATTTTGGTTGCAGAAATTTAAATGAAATTCGTATCATGTAATTTAAAAACATTCGTTATGAAAGGTTGATAAATAATAAATTTAGAATTTTTTTCCAGACTATACGCTAGTAATGAATTAATCTTAAATAGTTTTTTAAATGCCCTTAATTATTCATATTAATTAATTATATACGTAGTTAAAAATCATTAATTACTATTTAATTAAAATCTGAATTAGTTATGACTTCAGTTTTAATTTTTCTCAAATTTCTTTTAGCTTTTTTGAAAATTTCTTTTCACTTGAAATAATGAAATGAAATGCTATCAAGCTTGAATGAAACAAATAAAAATAATAAACTTATTAAATAAACTCAATTTAAAACGACGGAACTTCAAATCTACATGGAGGTATCGTGTACCTCTATGGGAGCGGGCGAGCTCTGATTTTTAAAATTTGCCACATTCTGCTAAAAGATAACACTTTTTGACGAGTTCACTTTTAAAACCATAGAAATCGAATAACAGCGAATATTACTTTTTTAAAATTTCTTTCTTAGGAAATTTGTTACAAAAAGTGATTGGCTATTCTCAAGGTATTTTTCAAAATTGAGGTTGCTATGCCGAAAGCAAAATATTTCTATTTTTAGATTTTTTTCAAGCGTCAGTCTGCGTAAAAAGCATAGCATACGTAAGGCTTTTTAATCAATTGGAAGTTAAATAAAGATAAATCTCCTTATCTTAATTTCGCCGGCGTTATGTGTTGTTCAAATAACTGTATCAAGTTTGTTTGGGTAACTGAGAAGGTTTAAACTCCAAAATTTCACAAACACGAGCATAATATTTAGTAACTCTCATTATTGATGCAATATCTTGATGATAGCACTTTTGCGTCAATAGAAACCTCGAAATACAATAGCAGTGCCTTTGCGCACTGAAGTTGCACAGAAAGAAGAAATGATTTTTCATATTAATTAGATATTTCAACTACGATTGTGTCAAGTACAATAAAAAGATTTGCTTCTGATTTTGAGAAAAAAATGATTAAAATTCTAAAAAATCTTTATACGGTCAGCATTGCTTAACTGAATACTGATAACTGAATTATCTTATATTTTGCAAATTGAACACGAAAATAGTGAGCAAATTTTATTTTCAGGATTAACTATTTATTTTTTACGGAAAAAAATGCCTTCGAGTTTTTAAGCTACAAGACTATTAAATTTTTTTCCTTTTTTTATAATCGTGTCTGTACAGTAAGTTTTCAAGTAAGTACAGAAAGTGTTCATGTCTTGTTATATAAAAAAGATCGTTTATGGCTTTTGTAACTAAATCTTTCACAAAGAAAAATGCCTTTAAGCTTTTAAAGTAAGTAAGTTTTCAAGTAAGTACAGTAAGTGTTCATGTCTTGTTATGTAAAAAAGATCGTTTATGGCTTTTGTAACTAAATCTTACACAAAGAAAAATGCCTTTAAGCTTTTAAAGTAAATGAGTTTTCAAGTAAGTACAGTAAATGCTCATGTCTTGTTATTTAAAAAAGATTGTTTATGGCTTTTGTAACTAAATCTTTCACAAAGAAAAATGCTTTTAAGCTTTTAAACTATAAGAAAATTTATAGCAGTAATTTTTTTAATAGTCCTGTTTGTACAATAAGTTTTCATACTTTGTTGTTTAAAAAAGATAGTTTATGGCTTTTGAACAAAATGTTTTGTGCCTATGAAATCATTTTCAGTAAAAATTTCTACAGGAAGACATAGACATAAATTAGATTCATACTAGAACATAAATTTATTAATGAGCAGACTTCTGGCCTAGCAGGAAATTTATCTTCAAAACACTTAAAAAATTCCAATTAGTTAATTGAACAGTAAGTTTTAGCTTTTCAAAAGACACTTGTTTAAGATCAAAATGACAATTAATATGTTTTTGCTCATTGATGTTCAGCCTTAAAAAAATGCCAATGTCACTTAACAAGCTCCTGCTCAAAGTAGTAGACATAACTCTATTTCTGTTCCTAATTATTTTGAATGTGCTGTGTTTATCTCATTTTCTGCAACGTTTTGAATAAGAGATGTTTTGAACTGATATTTTCTATTTCAAAATAACCCTGAACAAGGTCGCAGCTAACACACAATTAAGGTTTGACGTCAAGTAGGTTATTTCATTAAACAGCCTTCGAAAAACCAATGATTTCGTTCAGTCTGAATAATATTTTGGCATCTTTTGTCGTTACAAACATTGGAAAAAATAAAGCAAATAAGATGCCTCGAACTAAATGGCTCGTTCGTGAATATTCCGCTGTATTTATGAACGTCGGCACGAAACGAGTTTTGAATGTATCAAAACATTTAAGCATGCTTGGTGGAGACAACCTCAATTCATGTCGGCTGAATGTTTTTGTACAAATAAAAAATAAAAAAGCATGTCTGCTAGGAAATGAAAGATTGAAAATATATAGTTGCAGATGTAACACGTTGTATTTGATTACATATTAAGGTGAAAATACATTCATTAAAAAAATTTACATTTCTAAAATTCAAACTTTATTCCGCACTTTATCCCTGCAGGGATCAAAAGCAATTGTTTTTTAGATTCAAGTCGAATTAGAGTAGCGTAAATGATTAATTACTTCTTTTTTCTTTTTCTAAATCGTATATTATTTGTGGAATGCGGATATAAACATGTGAAATTCCTATTTAAATATAATTTTTATCTTACGAATCTAATTATTAAGAGAAAATTATGTAAACTAATGAATAAATCGTTGGTTGCAGAAGCCACATGAGTGAATTTATTCTCTTCAAAATTGCGTCTGTGCTGCTTTCACATTTTAAAGAGGTACTCACATAACGAGTGAAGAAATGACACAAGCCAAGTAATGTCACATTGTAGGCATATAAAACCTAACAGGTTGCACTGTATTGCAGGATGAATTAACAGACCTTTGATAAGAAAAACCACTTTTATTTTAACATAATTTTCACCTAAAAACCGTTCATTCGCTGGAACTGTATACATCAGTCGTTACATCTCGGTCTCTCTACAATACCAACCTTTTTCCTAAAAAAAACTAACATCTTTTACCCTGCGTTGCTAAGCAACGCTCGTAAGACAAATATCGTATTGCCACACTAAAAAGTTTTAGAAAGAAAACTTTAGAAATAACTAAATATTTTTGTAACGAATATCGCAAGGTAAAAAAATTAATCATTGATTAAAAAAACTAATCAGTTTTCTTTAAAGCTTCCAACATTTTGATAATATTGACTCATGCGGTATCTGTAATCAACGAGTCAAATATAAACTCGACTGCAATAAAAAATTAAATAGAATAAAAAAATGAAAATTTATTCCTTGAGTATTTGTCTAATTTATACAACCAGAACAAATGGAGTATACAGGGGTAGGCAGTGGCGAATCCAGGGGGGGGGGGCTATCGGGCTACAGCCCCCCCAGAGCCAAGCCAGAATTCTTTATTTAATTTAACATCATTACAACTGTTTTTTCTTAATTTCCCTCTTTTTAAAAAATAATAAAAACGTTTCAACATTACTTTCTGGCTTGACAGGCTCGAAAATTTTCCTACTTTTGTAGTCGTTCCCCTTGCATTTGTAGTTTTGACGCTGTCGAAGACATTTTTTGGTTAGTTATTTCATTGTAATTTTTATTAAATTATCAAAAGTATTGTATTGTTTTTTATGATTTTTATTGTCAGGTGAGTCAAGTCTGTAAAGTTAAAGAGTTTTGGTTTACTTTAGCCTCGAGGTTTGACATTCATCACGACGATACAAAGTTTTTATGACCTCAGCCCCCCCCCCCCCACCAGACCCGAATCCTAGATTCGCCACTGGGGGTGATGAACCGTTTTTACACTGAAAGGCCTCATTAAATTTCGGCAGTTAGGCAGAAGGCTGCACGAGTAGAAGCTTAAGGGTTATTGTTCTGTAATTATTATTACATTATAGACAAGTTTGTTTATTTCAATGCCAATTGTAAATAACTGGTAAGCCGCATAATAAACCCAAAAAGGCCGCACGTTCTCCACCCAATACAAGAGTAGTTTCAGCTATTTCTATCAGTTTATGTTCACTTAGTGCAGAATTAGTTCTCATCAGTTTTAAACAACGGATTTAAAAAGCGTTTTTCTACTATGAATTTGTCGAATTCCAAAACTCACGATTTTAAAATTTAAAACCGATTTTACCTTTTGAAAAGGGACCGCGGTAGCTTCAGTGG
>BGPR01001124.1:81373-160743 GCA_013235015.1 Araneus ventricosus
GTTTTATCGTCATGAATGTAGGTCCGTATAAAATTTTGGGCCAAATCCGTCAAAGGGTTGACTGTCTGTCGGTCTGTATAATTTACCATTGAAACCAATCCGCTATCTCCACGCGCATGCGTACGGAAGCAATCGTCTGTGCTCCCGAAAGGAGCGAATTACGTCAGTTTGCCCTTGAGACGGCAAGAGTGAAACCTAGCAGTGTGCGATAGATGCGTTTTAATCGGTACGCATCTCTTTGAATTCTTTACCTAGATATTTTTCAATCACTATAATGAAAAACCTTCTGATAGTCATTGGATTCTGGATAACAGTAGGTTTTTCATTATAGTGATTGAAAAATATCTAGGTAAAGAATTCAAAGAGATGCGTACCGATTAAAACGCATCTATCGCACACTGCTAGGTTTCACTCTTGCCGTCTCAAGGGCAAACTGACGTAATTCGCTCCTTTCGGGAGCACAGACGTTTGCTTCCGTACGCATGCGCGTGGAGATAGCGGATTGGTTTCAATGGTAAATTATACAGACCGACAGACAGTCAACCCTTTGACGGATTTGGCCCAAAATTTTATACGGACCTACATTCATGACGATAAAACAGTGTACCAAATTTTATCCATCTAGCTATTCAAGTTTTTGAGTTATAGTGTTCAAACGACTTCGGACAAACAGACAGACAGACTTCCCGTTGGCGGATTTTGTCCAAAATTTGATAGAAACGTACAAATTATGTGTAAAGACCACATACGAAATTTCGTCCCCGTAGCTCTCATACTTTTCGAGTTATCGTGTTCACAGACAGACATAATTCCCAAATTGTGTTTTTCGGACTCAGGGAGGTCTAAAACGTGGAGATTCGTCAAAATGTCGAGCTCGAATTTTTTGACGATTACTGTACTTTCTCTTCGTATACGAGAAAGTAAAAACACGTAATCTAAATTGAGCCAATATTTCTCAACCGTTTTATCTGCTGCAAAAATAAAATTCAGGGTTTCACCAGTTAATAAAGTCTGATAACATTTTTTGTGACACTCTGGTATGAAAGGAATGACAGTTCATCGTCAATAGTTAGGTTCACAGAGCAATGACAGCCAATCAAACGATGAGAAAATGTCGTGTTAAATTAAAAGCTTCATGAAGAGTGATGTTGACTACTAGCTAATGCTCTGTTCAAACAGATATTTTGGGAATGAAGGAAATCTAATTTAATAGTGAATAATCATTGATTATCTCAGTTAATCGATGATTTACTATACACAAGGCATCAGAAACGTTTTCTCTACAAAGTCCAAGTATTTTTAGATACTTAACAAGCACTTTCCGAACACAGAATTTTATCAAATACTATTACTTATCTTTAGGGTTGCCATAATTGCCAAGCTTTGATACGGGACGTTTAAGTGCTAAATAAAAAAAAAGTGGGTAAGTGATAGTTTATTTAACTCTGATTGAAAAAAACAACACTAAAGCTTCAGCAATCTAATAAAATGAAAAAGAAGAAGAAGAAGCCAGCGGGAGTGTTCTCCCCTAAACTTTCTCGTATACTTCCCCAAAAAGGTGCCGTTTTCCCTTCCCCTGCGTGGCTAAAAAAGTTCGAACCTATTGTTACCCAGAATCCAATGACTATCAGAAGGTTTTTCAATATAGTGATTGTAAAATATCTAGGCAAAGAATGAAACTAAAAGAGATGCGTACCGATTTCCCTTTCTTATCGGCTCAAGGACAAACTGACGTAATTCTCTACTCCGTAATGAAATTCCTCTCCGTTCTTCCAGTACGCATGCGTGTGGAGATAAAGATTCTCTTCAAAAGTAAATTATACAGACCGACAGGCAGTCAGTCCTTTGACGAATTTGGCTCAAAATTTTATACGGACCTACTTTCATGACGATAAAAGTGTGTACCAAATTTTATCCATCTAGCTATTCAAGTTTTTTAGTTATAGTGTTCGCATGACTTCGAACATACAGACAGACAGACTTCCCGTTGACGGATTTTGTCCAAAATTTGATAGAAACCTACAATTCGTGTGTAAAGACCACACACCGAATTTCATCCCCGTAGCTCTCATAGTTTTCGAGTTATCGTGTTCACAGACAGACAGACATAATTCCAAAATTGTGTTTTTCGGACTCAGGGAGGTCTAAAACGTGGAGATTCGACAAAACCTCGAGTTCGAATTTTTTGACGATTGCAATACTTTCTCTTTGTATACGAGAAAGTGAAAATAATGTGAGGCTAAACCCTTTTAGACATGCATATTTAAAAGGTGATTTTACTTCCTTAATTATAACATTTTCTTCTTTCATATAATTATAAAATTGTGTGCAAGTCATTTTAAAATTATAACGACAAGTCAAAATTTCTTCAACTGTCTCCACTGGCAACCTGTTTCTTTCGCCCGACCATTGAATTTAAATTAGGGAAACATTCTTTCCATATATGCATTGTGGGCTGGAATGGCAAATGCATATTCGTATACCTTTGTTAGACACGACTTCTGATCAATATGCATATTCGTATCTGCAAAACACTTCATCCATTTCTCTTCCACACTCAATTGCTCAGTTGCTTCGCAGTTTTGGTTGGTATTATTTTTCTCTAAATAATATTTTAGATATACAAACTGGCTGAATCAGTGGCGAATCCAGGATTTGGGTCTGGGAGGGGATGAGGTCATAAAAATTTCGTATCATCGTGACGAATATTAAACCTCATGGCTTATAGAAATCAAAATACTTTAACTTTACAGACTTTACTCACCTGTCAATAAGAATCATAAAGAGCACTACAATACTTTCGATAATTTAATAAAAAGATACAGTGAAATAAGTAACCAAAAAAAGGTTTTCGACCGCGTCAACGCTACAAATGCAAGTGGAATGACTAGAAAAGTAGGAAAATTTTCGAGCCTGTCAAGCCAGAAAGCAATGTTGTCACGTTTTTATTATTTTTAAAAGAAAGGGGAATTAAGAACAAACAGCTGTAGTGATTTTAAATAAAATCAAAAATTCTGTTTTAGCTCTGGGAGGGGCTGCAGCCCCATAGCCCCGCCCGGATTCGCCACTGGGCTGAATAGAATCTCAACATTTCCAATATCGATGTTTCTTACTTATAAATATGCAATAGTACGTTCTCTTTCTTCCCGTTCAAGAACTTAGTTGAGAGTCATCCGAAAATGGGACAAATAGTAATACGGGACTGAGTAGTGAAATACGTTGACAGTGCCGTATATACGGGACGTATGGCAACCCTACTTATCTTCCTTAAGTTGACTGCATCATTTAATTTTCGTTTTCAAATAAACATTCCAGAACGTTATTGGAAAGGCTAAAATTAGCATCTGATTAAACAAGGCCGATCAGTTCCTGTCAGAACCTTCTGTGATAACGAGAGCGTTGGAAGCTATCCAACTGAAAAGTTTACATTCTGAAACTAAGGCGCTTTGTCGCTAGCTTGAGTGAGAGACTTTTCATTGATATTCTTTTTAATGAGTAAACATCCAGTGTGCAATAATGATAATATAGTTGTTTTTTAAAAGGATCATTAAAGCACGCAATATTAAATTAAGTAACTTGTACTTAAAATACCTTTTAAACACACAAACAACAAATGCGCTGCATTAAATACTTAATTGAATGTCAAGTAAGATATATCGAAATATAAACGCAAGCAATATAAATCGAGCGGCTTTTACTTAAGAAAGCTTCGATAAAAATACGAATTTCATCATCTTTATTCATAAATTTTTTTTCAATCTTTTGATTTGGCACAAGTCATGAAACTACCCCTTTCCATCTATTTTTAAGAGTACAGTTTTAGTGGGATTCCAGAAAGCATCATTTCTCGAAAGGGTGGCAACATCTTAGAAACATTATTTATTTTGGACGAAAGGCAAAATATCAAGGGCTTAATTTTTTATGAGTATATTTAGATCTTTTAGTAACATTGGCTGAATGTAAATTATATTTTAAAAAAATTTAAAAATAAATTTTTATACCGGTTAATTATTTATACCGGTTAATAAAATTTTCTGAAATGCTGATAGCTTTATGCCAATAGATCAGACCAACCAATCAGATTGCTCATTCTCCAACAGGAAAATTTTTTAAATTACGTGTAATAGTAAAATTTTTAAATTATATGTTTAGCAATTACATTGCCTCGTTTCTAAATATGTTTTACAATTGATAACAAACTCAGCCTGTGAACTTTTTCGATTGCACGTATGGTGGACTTTGGTTTTACTATAATGCAATTTATGAACTATGCGTTTTTTTGTGTTCAAAGAGCTTCGGAAGTAATTCTCAAAATCAGGGTGAAAATTCACTCCGATTAGAACATGTGTACCAATTTTCAAAACTATACGGTTTAATTTTTTTTCAAACCCTTCGTTGAATTGACTATTAACTAAGATTATTTTACAAATTCTTTCACTGTGAGACCAGTTATCTCAAAAATTATTAAAGAAAGAAGAAATAATAAAAGCATGTATTTGTAGGGAATTCTACGCTCTTTAATGTGTTAAATAATATGTAATTTGAAAATTGAATAGTTTTCGAGATATTCAAGAAAAACTAAAAAAGGGGCATTGAAATCTAAGATTGCGGCAAACTTTGGGATCCATTATCTCAGAAACTACTAAAGCTACTAGAACAATAAAAGCATGTATTTGTAGGGAATTTTATGCTCTTTAATGTGTTAGATGATATGTAATTTGAAAATTGAATAGTTTTCGAGATATTGTTGAAAAATTAAAAAAGGGAGGATGAAATCCAAGATGGCGGCGTAAGCTCCGCCCCCCCCCCCCCCACCACCAGGAGCGCAGACTTTTAATATGTTCATCAGAAGCCCCTCACACTTATGCACCAGATTTAAAAACTGTATGATTTAATGTTTTTCAAACCCTTCGTTGACTGGACTATTACTAAAAATATATTTTTCTTTCATTCCATAAAATGCAAAATATTATATAGGTTTTATAAAATTTTTAACAAGTTCTCTGATGAACTTGACATTTTTAATATGTCTCTTGGTGCTTTTAGGTCGAAATGTTTTCATCTTTTAAATACATGATGTGTTTTATTTTGCCTTTTTATAACATTTTGGATTTTTATGCGTTTTGATTTTCCGTGTTCTTATGTAATCGGCCATTTTTTAATGTCTTTTATAGGTTTTAATTTTTGTACTCTGTTTTTGGCGCCGTGTTTGAATTTAATTTTTATCCTAAGTTTTGCAATTTATTTTTATCTCAAGTGTGTATTTACGTTTTAAACTCCTGGTGTGTTTTTAGAAGACTCGGTACTTGCGTGTTTTGACTTTTCAACCCTTGCCTTTTGGAAATGGTCTTTTAATTTTTTAAAAAAGACTTTTAGTATCATAGTGTGTTTTGGTGCTTTTGTGATTATGTGTTTTCGTTTTTAATTATTTATACGTTTGGAAAAGTTTTATGATTTTGTGTATTCTCTGTGTTCAACTTTTTGTTTTCTAGTGCATTTTTTGTTTACTCTTTGTGGCTTTTGTTCTTTGTGCGTCTGTTGTGTGTTTATAGCACTCTGTAAGGGGCCGTTCAAATATTACGTAAGCATGTTTTTGGTATTTTTTGACTCCCCCTCCCCCCTTGTCAGCAAAAATAAGCAAATCGCAAACCGCCTCCCCCCCTTGGGTGCTTACGTAATATTTGAACGGCCCCTAAATGGAGTTTTCTCTGTAGTGTGCTTTTCTTTAAATAAACAAATAAATAAAATGTAAATATAATAAACAAATGCAAGACTGTTCCCCCTTTTGAATTTCTAGTGTACTTTCACAATATGGGTAAGTTTTGTGGTTGACTTCGTCATATACCGAAGAGCAGCGAATATGCACTTTGGAACAGCAAGTCTTCTTCCCTTTGACTTATTTGGTCCGCAAATCTACAATTTGGGTGTAAAGATCACCTACTGAATGTCACGCATCTGGCTTGTTGCGTTTGTGAGTTATCGCTTTCACATGCACACAAATAGATAGACTGGCAGACGATCAACCCCCGAATGGATTTCGTCCAAATTTTGATGCACACGCGCAATTCTTATGACAAAATCATACATCAAAATTCACCTATACAGCGTGTTCTGTTTGTGAATTATTGTGTTCACATGCACAGTGACGGACAGAAACACCCTCTTTCCTCTGATTGAGCAAGAAAGGGTTCTTCTTCATACTATGCTTAAGAGTAAATGCATTTTAAACTAAATAGACCTCGGTCTACATAAACTTAGACATTAATAATTTGACCCGTGCTAGCATTCGAGCTTGGCATATGTTTATGTACTGCACAGCATCACAAAAACCAGCGGGAGTATTCTCCCCTAAACTTTCTCGTATACTTCCCCCAAAAGGTGCCGTTTCCCCTTCCCCCGCGTGGCTAAAACCTACTGTTGCCCAGAATCCAATGACTATCGGAAGGTTTTTCATTACAGTGATTGTAAAATATCTATGTAAAGAATCAAATTCAAAGAGATGCGTACCGAATAAAATGTCACACACTTACCGGCTCAAGGACAAACTGACGTAATTCGCTACTCCGTAATGAAATTCCGTTTCTTTCGCGTGCGCAGAAGATTGCTTCCAGAACGCATGCGCTTGGACGTAAAGGATTCTCTTCAAAAGTAAATTATACAGACCGACAGACAGTCAACACTTTATCGGATTTGCCTCAAAATTTGATACGGACCTACATTCATGACGATAAAACTGTGTACCAAATTTTACCCATCTAGCTATTCAAGCTTTTGAGTTATAGCGTTCGCATGACTTCGGACATACAGACAGACAGACTTGCCGCTGACGGATTTTGTCCAAAATTTGATAGAAACCTACAAATTATGTTTAAAGACCACATACCAAATTTCATCCTCGTAGCTCTAATAGTTTCCGAGTTATCGTGTTCACAGACAGACATAATTCCCAAATTGTGTTTTTCGGACTCGGGGAGGTCTGAAACGCGGAGATTCGTCAAAATCTCGAGTTCGAATTTTTTGACGATTACAATACTTTCTCTTTGTATACTTCGTATCCGAGAAAGTAAAAAATGTTACAGAATTTTGTTTCCCCAAGTGAATGCTTGCTGTTTGATAACTAAACCACTTTAATAGTTGATTATTGCGAAGTGTAATTTTTAGCTGTCCTTAATTATTACGATACTGGTTTCATTTGTTTTGGCGTTGAACTAATACTATCGTAAACATGGAATAAAATCTTAAATCAAAAATTTCCTGCAAATGTTATTAATTCAGGTCATTTGACTCTTAAGCTTACCTAAGCCCTTAGACTTATTCATAAAAACTTCTTTGCACAGACGGATGGTTAGGGGTTGGAGGGTGGATATTGTTGCAAAGATGCGGTGTCGCTTTCCTGCCTCGCAGGTCTTATGGTTGGGGAGGGAGTTTTACAGGGTATGGAGTATGGAGTGACGGGCATCGGCCTTTCCGGGACCCTCTGACCTTGGCGACAAATAGATGATTCCAGAAAAAGCGTCCCTTTTCTCGATATCTCTATTAGGAAAGGGAATACGCTTGAATGTACGAGAAAACTCTATGTGACGTCACCGCCTGTCGGGGAGAATATATTAGGACCGCGTTTGGATCAGAGGAGTAGTGTTGATCCATTGGGAACGACCTTAGAGTTTCGTCTGCAGTGCGAGCTAGGAAGCTGGTGAGCGCTGCTATTGTCGTTATTAGTTATTTGCTGACTGTTTGTGTTGATAAATATCAAAGTGCTGAACTGTTATTACCTGGGAATTGTTGCATGTTTACATTGCTAATCTGTGCAAGAACTGTTGTTTCCTGTACCTGTGCTACGTGTTTTCCAGCATATTTGTGAATAAACCTTCATTCTCCATTTTCCTGCGTGTTGGACTGTTTACACCATACACCCACAGAAAGACTTTCGTAACAATATGATAATAGGGTGTACCCGAAAATAAAAAGATTAATCAAGGTTAACGCGAAGGGAAAAAAGTTTGGGAACCCCTGATCGAGAGGATTCTCATGGAAAACGATCGCCACCAGTTACATGCAACCCAAGGAGATATATGAGCTGTTTGAGTGATTACAACGCAGCTGCGTTTAGGTGTAAATCTGCTGTTTATTATATATAATTTTCTTTCTTTTTATTTCATTTAACTTTTGTTTAGTATATCTATTATTTGTATCTGTATTATATTATAAATAGCTGCACTTGCGCCTTTATATATAATACTAAGAATTTTTATTAATGTTTTATTAATTGATTTAATCAATTTTTAAATTTAGTCTATTTATAATTGCAATTGTTAAAACGCATCTTCAAGAAACAATTGAAGAAAACATATTCGTTACATTTATATACGAGTGTCTTTAGCGCGCACAAATATAAGAGACGATAATAATTTTCAGCAGCCCTTAAAATGACTTTCATGTCGTCTAGTTGAAAATGTTTGTTTTAGATACTATTACACAAACAGTCAAAGAAAATAATTTTTGTAACAGGGGTAGAATAAATAAGGAAAGTGAATTTCGAAAACAGCAAACAAAATCGTGCGTATTTGTGAACAACAGCGGATCAAACTGGATCAAATACTTCACCAAAGTATTTGTTCTGAGACTGAACCCAGTTCCCTCCTGCCCATTCAACGCTTTATAATTAAGGTTGCCATGCGTCCCGCATATACGGGACTGTCAACATATTTCAGTACTCAGTCCCGTATTACTATTTGTCCCGTTTTCTGGAATGGAAAGAAATGGAAGTATTATTGCATATTTAGAATTAGGAAACATCCATATTGACAACACTAAGATTCTATTGAACCAGATACATTTTTACTTTCTCGTATACGAAGTATACAAAGAGAAAGTATTGTAATCGTCAAAAAATTCGAACTCGAAATTTTGACGAATCTCCACGCTTTAGACCTTCCTGAGTCCGAAAAACACAATTTTGGAATTATGTCTGTCTGTGTGTCTGTGAACACGATAACTCGAAAACTATTAGAGCTACGGGGATGAAATTTGGTATGTGGTCTTTAAACATAATTTGTAGGTTTCTATCAAATTTTGGACAAAATCCGTCTACCGGAAGTCAGCCTGTCTGTCCACGGTCATGTGAACACTATAACTCAAAAACTTGAATAGCTAGATGGATAAAATTTGGTACACAGTTTTATCGTCATGAATGTAGGTCCGTATAAAATTTTGGGCCAAATCCGTCAAAGGGCTGACTGTCTGTCGGTCTGTATAATAGCATACTTGTTTAACTCCATGCGCATGCGTAGAGGTAGAAATGCCTGTGCAAAGAAGGGACACTCCGGAAACTTGGCAGTTTGCCACAAACCAATTCTGGCGGCGAGATTTTGTAAGGAAGCAAACATTTAGGGCGTCTCATTTTACTGGCGTACTGGAAGCAATCTCTGCGCATGCGCAAGCTATTCAGCGAGCAAGCTATTCTCCTTTTTTCTTCTCCGCACGCGGAACTCGCATTACTAGAGTTTGATAAAAAAATAAATATTGCGAAGTTTTAATACATACGCATCTTTTTGAATATGATTATTCACCTCAATATTTTACTATCACTATAATCTGCAATGAAAAACCTTCTGATAGTCATTGCATTTTAGGTTACAGTTGGTTCGAACTTTTTATCAACGCAGGGGGAAGGGAAATGACAAATGTTTGAAAAGTATACGAGAAAGTTTAGGGGAGGCCACTCCCGCTGGTTGATATTGACATTATTTTTCTCTAAAAGATTATTTAGAGAAAAATAATACGAACCAAAACTGCGAAGCAACTATGAAATTGAGTATGGAAGAGAAATGGCTGAAATATTTTGCAGATACAAAGTATATTGATCAGGAGTCATGTCCAATAAAGCTCTGCAAATACTTATTTCTCATTCCAGCCCATAATTCAAATGCGGGGAGAATATTTTCCCTATGGCGACTCAATGGTCGGACGAAATAAACAGGCTGTCAGTGGAGTCAATTGAAGCAATTTTGATTTGTCATCATAATTTAAAAAGGACTTGCGCCCAATTATATAATTATGTGACAGATGAAAATGAGAATTAATGAAAATTAAGAGAGTGAAAAACTTTAAAATATGATTATCCTTGACTCCTTTTTATTATTCTACCTATTCATTTATTAGATTAATTAAACATTATGGAGTTTATTCAGAGCAGTGGCGAATCTAGGATTCTGGTCTGAGGGGGGGGGCTGAGGGCATAAAAATTTTGTATCGTCATGACGAATGTCAAACCTCAAGGCTAAAAGTAAACCAAAACTGTTTAAGTTTATAGACTTTACTCACCTGACAATAAGAATCGTAAAGAACAATACAATACTTTCGATAATTTAATAAAAATTACGAGGAAATAAATAGCCAAAAAATGTCTTCGACCGCGTCAAAACTACAAATACAAGGGAATGACTACAAAAGTAGGAAAATTTTCGAGCCGGTATAGCCAGAAAGCAATGTTGGAACGTTTTTATTATTTTTTTAAAAGAGGAAAATTAAAAAAAAACAATTGTAATTATTTTAAATAAAATCAAGAATTCTGGCTTGGCTCTGAGGGGGGGCTGTCGCCCGATAGCCCCCCCCCTGGATTCGCAACTGATTCAGAGTAAAATAAACCATTACCTACCCACTTTTTTATGTTTTATTTATTTAGAACTTAAACGTCCCGTATTAATGCTTGGCAATTATGGCAACCCTATTTATAAGGGATCTTCTACAAAACCGTGAAAGTTCGTTCGAAGTCGAGCTACAAGATCACGTTCAGCGATAAGCACGCAATGTGAATCAGCGACACACACGAGTGATGAATTAATCGCTCCCATGTGTTTGACCTCTGCGCTTGACTTCTGAACTAGGAAGTTTCGTAAAAATCCATGCTTCCCGAAATTTTTGAAATCAGCACCCGACAGATTTATTTATCGCGGCGACCATTCAGTTCACTCAACATGGAAGGAACATATGCTTCTATCGGAAAGATTATCTGCGTAAAATGAAGCCACTTGACTCCAAAACAAAAGCCTTATATAGAATATAATTTACGAATACCGGTGGGTCTAAAACACAGCTGGCTCGATAATTAGTTTGGATTAAGGAATACGACGCATCGCAGAATATCCCCCCCCCCTTCCTCAGTGCTTTCAGTGTGAAAATTTTTTCAAAAGAATAATTTTTGTACTAAATCTTTCGATAATGCAATGAAATCGAGTCTTCTTATCAGCAAAAATCATGACGATCAAGTTCGAAAAGGACAATTTTATTTCGGCCTTGAATGTATGTGAAAGTCACTGATAAATCAATTTCTTTCCCACTGTAACATATAGAAACGTTTATTGTTGGTAAGAAGGTTGAAATTCACGGAATACTGATAATGATAACATTTAAATCTTTCAAATTTTAAAGAATTAAAGATAGAAATGATATTAATCCTGTCGAGCCACTATCATGGTTTAAGTTACGTTAACACTGGTACTGTCACTTGTCGCAATAGAAAAATCTCGTCATAGGTCAACAATTTGTATCAAGAACGTACACACATGCGCATATATTTGGGGAAATGGACATGACATGACGCTACTCCACACCCATGGCGCCTACAACCTCAAGGGTTATCTAACCAGTCGGGTGGGTGCAGGGTGGATAAGTACAATTTCCACCAAAGGGCCCTGGGAACCCACGTGAATGCCATACCCTGAACAACTTTACATTCTCCCCTCCCCCATGGTTTAAACTTATAAAAAAACCAAAACTTATAAACTGAAGAAATTACTGAATTAGAACACATATATGCCTTGTCTGGGGAAAAAACTCTTAAAGAGTTTGACATTTACAGACAGAAATGATAAAAAAAAACATTTAAACAACAGAACTTGGGGGCCGTCCATAAATGATGTCACACTTTTTTTCAATATTTTTGACCTCCCTTCCCCCCTTTGTCACAAAGTGTCACACTTCACCATACCCCCTCCCCCCCCTTGTCACATGTCACGCTATATTACATAAACATATATTTGCAGTGCAGAAACAAAGCACTACGTTATAGATCATATTTCCAATTTTATTTTTAAACTTTAACTACGTGTTTTAATGACATTTGTGAGCATAATAATAATGATTATATGTGTACTTATTTTGTATGAAATAAGATTAAGGTTCACAAACAAAAAACCTAATTAATATACAATAGTAATAAAATATTAATATAAAAGAGCAATTGTAAACAGTAGTGTTTTGGAATTTGAATTGAAATTTGATATATTTTGCTATAAATCTTATCTTTACTTTATGAACACAAAATACTCTTAAACGGATTGAATTTTTTAAAAAAAAAAACGCCTCAATAAGATCAACCTGTTTGTGCCACTACCAGTTCTACCACTCACCCAGGTGGGGCGACGTATCTTTTGTTGGACATTTCAAGGGTGTGACAGGGGGATGTTTTCTTCTAATGGTGAAGAATTTCTGCTGCTACCATATTCTCAGAACCTACCCTGAATGCAGTTTTTGAAAAGAAAGGAATATAAGTGAGAAAAAAATCACATGAAAGTTGTTTTAGCCCCGATTAAAAAAATACCTCCAAATTCTGTTAATTTCAAAATGACTTCAAAATTTAATCCGCTGATTTTAAATGTTTTTATTTTAACCAAAATGTGTGATGTCATACTTCTTGTTACCCCCTCCCTCCCCCTTGTCACAAACTGTCACAATTTCACGAACCCCCTCCAAGCGTGACATCATTTATGGACGGCCCCTTGATTAAATATAAAACATGCAGGAAACACACAAAAAGTTTGGAAAATATACACAGAAATATCAGAAAAAAACTGTTCTGAATAAAAAATGGACAAAGAAAAAAAATAATAAAATAAATTTTGACACAAATTGTTTGTACTGTTGGGGGGGGGGCAGTTGATTACACTTGTTCCTAAAAATCCACGTTCTCCCGTTCTTATACCATATGCACGCTGAAAATTTCAGTGGAGCACGAATCGAAGGATGAATAGGGAATTTGTATTCAAGTAGTTTTTATTTTTATGGAAGTGGGCGTTTAATTAAAGGAAAGTTGTCATTTAAAGGGACAGAAACCTGTCAAAAATTCTTTTAAACTGCATTTTTTCAAGTTAATATGACGTTAGTATATTTTTAGGAAATTTTTTTAAAAGTTTAGATACTTAATTTAAGCGCGTGGCAAAACTAAAATTTGATTTTTCTCAAAATTAGATTTTATGCATATTTTTCACACTTCAGACATGATAACTGTAGATATTATCATTCGATTGTTCTGAAATTTTGTGAACACTTTCTTCAAATCTTTCTCTAGTGAATGTACTAGAATAATGTATATTGTAACAATATTTTTTTTTTTAAATTACGGTCTTTTATTTGAAAAATGAAATAAAAAACTTTGTGAAAATCTTATAACGATTTTTCGATTAGCTCTAAAATTTTTATTTATCCAAAGAATGTTAAAATTCTAGTACAAGCACTAGTCCATGGTATGTAGTTTATTTTAGTATTAGTTTTATTTGAATTATTACAGAAGTTTGACCTGTAGCATGTTTCAAGTGTTTGGGAATTTCCTCTGAAAAGCAGCAGAAATTCAAGATTTTCGTAAATTTGTAATAATTTGTACTCAAAAATCATACTCTAATATTCATCTTTATTAAATTCGACTCTAAAAAAACATATTTTGGTGTTTCTATTTCACAATTTTAAAAAAAAAGTGCTCCGAACGTGTTCGGATACCATAATGATCAGAAGTTTATTTGGAAACGATTTTTAATGACTCAATTAATTTTTTGCTTTTCGGGATGAGCAATGCGGAAATTTATGTTTTAAAATTTCCACGGCTGTTGTTTTAGAGAGGTAGAAAAGAGGAGCAATGTAATGAAAATGCAGTGCAATTTGCTCAAGGTGCTCAATAATTTACCTAAAATTTGAACTCGTTGCGAGAAGGATTAAATCTTTACAAATGTAAATTGCTGTAGTATGTACTTTTTCATGCAAAAATAATCATATATTGGCACAAATTTGGTGTAAGATCTCGTCGAAGAACCCGAAGAACTATGTTTTTCTACCAAATTCTCCTACGACACAACATTTAGGTCGATATCTGTAGTTCAAAAAGATTTGAATTAATCCTGATGTCTATTTTAGAAGATATTTAATTGAAGATACATATTCTGAGAGAGAAACGAAAAAAGAAAAAAATTAGAATTTAAGCACTTTACAGATTGAAACTTATATTTTTTTTGTTCACTTAGTACATTTAACGGGAAAATATATGACGAAAAAAAAATCAATTGATGTGTGATTTGATCAAAAGTAAAGCGATACACGAACAAAAAGTATTAATTTACTGAATACTTAATTCTATTTTTATCTTGGAATGTGAAACACAAATGAGACTTTGTATTTACATAATATGTTTTCTTATTAATAAAAACAATGCATATAAAATGCAAAATTTCGAAAAACGATGGTTGTTTTTCCTGCATTTCTCTGATTTTATGAAACTAATTTTCATTTTACATGCAATTTTAAAATTCTCTATTAGAGTATATTATTTCATATTACATGCTTTACAACTACATGCCAAAAAGTGAGTAGAGTCTCGTTACCTGATGTTTCGTTCCGTCCGCCATTGATTCTAAATTAATTAAAAATCATAATGTTTCGCTGCTTGTAGTCATTGCCAAAATCAGATGGATACGAAACATCCGTGCGATCGTATACTTAGGGGTTGCTTGAAACTTCAGACCGAGTAGATTACTGTGGTACTGAGTGTCGCAGTTCAACTTCCATTAATTTTCTGTGTGTCTGTGAACACGATAACTCGAAAAATATTAGAGCTACGGAGATTAAATTTGGTATGTGATCTTGACACATAATTAGTAGTTTTCTATCAAGTTTTGGACGAAATCCGTCCACGGGAAGTCTGTCTGTTTGTGCTTATGTGAACACCATAACTCAAACGCTATAACTCAAAAACTTGAATAGCTAGATAGATAAAATTTGGTACACAGTTTTATCGTCATGAATGTAGGTCCGTATAAAATTTTGGGCCAAATCCGTCGAAGGGTTGACTGTCTGTCGGCCTGTATAATGTACCATTGAAACCAATCCGCTATCTCCACGCAAATGCGTACGGAAGCAATCGTCTGTGCTCGCGAAAAGAGCGAATTACGTCAGTTTGTCCTTGAGACGGCAAGAGTGAAACCCAGCAGTGTGCGATGGATGCGTTTTAATCGGTACGCATCTCTTTGAATTCTTTACCTAGATATTTTTCAATCACTATAATGAAAAACCTTCCGATAGTCATTGGATTCTGGATAACAGTAGGTTCGAATTTTTTTAGCCACGCGGGGGAAGGAGAAACGGCACCTTTTGGGGGGAAGTATACGAGAAAGTTTAGGGGAGAACATTCCCGCTGGTTTATTTCATGTTTATACGTTTTAATCAATCGGAGTTTCTTTTCTATTTGTAATTCGACTGTTTTATTACGGCGAGTAAAAAGAAAAGAGTTATTCGTTCGTGAATGGGTGAGCGTTGATGAACAAGGAAAGGTGGCGGAGAATGCTACAGTCCAGCGTACAAACAATGACACAGACAAGCTGAAACAGCCAAGTTAGGTCGATGATGTTCAAATGACCCGCAAGGATGGACTAAATGCTTTCGAAGCAGCCTGGAAATGCAATGAACCGCAAGATTTAGGCATCGCGTATAAATGTAATGCTGTTTATGCGGTGGTTTGAAATTACAGCTAGAACCAGCGGGAGTGTTCTCCCTTAAACTTTCTCGTATACTTCCCCAAAAAGGTGCCGTTTCCCCTTCCCCAGCGTGGCTAACAAAATTCGAACCTACTGTTATCCAGAATCCAATGATTATCAAAGGTTTTTCATTATAGGGATTGAAAAATATCTAGGTGAAGAATCAAATTCAAAGAGACACGTAATGATTTTCCGCTCTTACCGGCTCAAGGACAAACCGACGTAATTCGCTACTCCGTAATGAAATTCCTCTCCGTTCTTCCAGTACGCATGCGCGTGGAGATAAAGGATTCTCTTCAAAAGTAAATTATACGGACCTACATTCATGACGATAAAACTGTGTGTAAAATTTTATCCATCTGGCTATTCAAGTTTTTGAGTTATAGCGTTCTCATGACTTCGAACATACAGACAGACAGACTTCCCGTTGACGGATTTTGTCCAAAATTTGATAGAAACCTACAAATTATATTTAAAGACCACGTACCAAATTTCATGCCCGTAGCTCTAATAGTTGTCGAGTTATCGTGTTCACAGACAGACATAATTCCAAACTTGTGTTTTTCGGACTCAGGGAGGTCTGAAACGTGGAGATTCGTCAAAATCTCGAGTTCGAATTTTTTGACGATTACAATACTTCCTCTTTGTATACTTCGTATACGAGAGAGTAAAAATAAGTGTTCCCTCTTTTTCTTTCCCTATCACCTGACATCGATCATTCCAGTTTATGAGGGTCTACTGTACCACTATTCTTATTTTGGATTATTACAGTTATATTACCTTAATATTAAATATATTTATAAAGTCTTGGATTGGTTACTAGCCACTAGCCGCCTTCGGCGACCAGCTTGATCGCCAGAAATAAAATTTCGACTGATTCTCTTATGCATAATTTTATACTTATGGTTCCTTTAAAAAAGTAGTTTTAAACTTCAAATTGCTACAGACATTTCACCCACGTTCTTTTCGTAGCCTTGCACTTGTTCTGTTCCTTGTCCACATTAATGTAATATACGCATTAGATTTCAACATTAAATTGACACGGCACATTTTATGTCCAGAAGCAAGCTAATTGACTTAAAACACGCTGGTAAGAAGAATTAAAACATAGCAAAGATAATCTTGCAGTTCACTGGATTATTTCATTGCATACTTACTATCTTCAGGACTTCCTTTACAGATTTCACAGAAAATTAGAAAAGGAAGATTTAATAAAAGAAGACAGTAACATCCAGTTAGACTTTTTCTTAGGTTTTAACAAAGGAAGAGATGCAATTAAATATTTTTTAAACAATGAAAACGGTCTGAAATGCGTTGTAACAATGAATAGTTTTGTTGTAAATTATGCAAAAAAATATTTTTTAAAATTTATTAAAATTAGAGAAAAAATCGTACGACAACTTAATTGATATCTCTGAAAAGATATTTTTAAAAATTTTTAGATGGTATAAAAATAATTGTTGTGCTATTATATTTTCGGAAGTTATTGAGGAAATACGCCAAAATTTAGATTAATTTTTAATTCATTAAAATTCTAATTAAAAGTTCAAGAAAACGTCTCCAAGGTGCACATTCCCACCCTCCGAAGTATCTTTGAGCCAAATTTCGTCGCTCTAGGTCTAGCGGTCTGACCTGTAGAGAGCTACGCAACACGCACACACACACACAGTAAAATTTTTATCATTTGTTAAATAACGATGTAAGAAAACCAGAAAGGACCTTGATCTGGTGTCCATGTGTGTTTGTAAACTGATACACGTGCGTGTCTTGTTGATATCATGTCCTTCCACTGAAATAAGCAGCCATCGATAAGATGCATTTTTTCATAATGAAAGTATTTTCTTTTTTGAATATTTAAACGTCTTTCATAATTATAGTGTTTACTGCTCTTTTTCGCAACCAGAATGTTTTAAAAGTATGCTCTTAACCAGCGGGAGTGGTCTTCCCTAAACTTTCTCGTATACTTCTCGAAAAAGGTGCTGTTTCCCCTCCCCCCGCGTGGATAAAAAAATTCGAACCTACTGTAACCCAGGATCCAATGACTATCAGAAAATATTTAGGTAAAAAATCAAATTCGAAGAGATGCGTTCCGATTAAATGAATACCGATTTCTACTCTTTCTTGGCTCAAGGACAATCCTTCCGCGTGCACAGATTGCTACCAAGTACGCATGCGCATGGAGAACCGGATGAAAAAAAAGCGTCAAGCAGGAGTCAATAAATATCGTGCACAGAAGATTGCGTTCCATACGCATGCGCGTGAAGATAGCGGACTCGTTGGAGATGCGCTTATACAGACCGACAGACAGTCAACATTTTGACGGATTTGGCCCAAAATTTGATGCGGACCTACATTCATGATGATAAAACTGTGTACCAAATTTTATCCATCTAGCTATTCAAGCTTTTGAGTTATAGTGTTCGCATGACCTCGGACAGACAGACTTCCCGTTGACGGATTTTGTCCAAAATTTGAAAGAAACCTACAAATTATGTGCCAAGTTCACATATCAAATTTCATCCCCGTAGCTCTAATAGTTTTGGAGTTATCGTGTTCACAGACAGACATAATTCCAAAATTGTGTTTTTCGGACTCAGGGAGGTCTAAAACGTGGAGATTCGTCAAAATCTCGAGTTCGAATTTTTTGACGATTACAATACTTTCTCTTCGTATACGAGAAAGTAAAAAATGAGCTATTCTTCTTAAACATTTACAGACTTCGTATCAAAAAGGGAAAAATTAAGGAGTACGAATATTAATTTTTCATCTTTTTGTTATTTATCTTCCAAATAAAATCCTGGGGAGGTGTTATAGAACCTAATAAGCTCTACAAATAAAGATTTACGGTTAAGACTTAAAATGCGGTTATAATTAGCTAGTTGAGTGTTGCACAGTTCAACTAAAGTATGATTATAAAATAATATAATATATAATCAATGAACATAACAAGATAATACATACCAAGATTATAAACAAGTTAAATCATTTGGTTTTTCACTGAATATAAGTATAGCAAATAAATGCCGAGAAACAGTTAATATAAAATTCAACTAAAAAGGAACGGTTCCTTTTCAAATATTTGTTACGGAAATTTGTTTCATGTGTAATGGTGATTCAGCAACAAAATAATAATGCAACAGAATTAGAAATTTTCTCCTTGTATTTCCTTATATTTGATGATGATAAAAGTTGAGAAAAGAAAGGAAATCCTATGATTTGGTAACGAATGACTAAAACAATGAATGTGTATATTGTTCAAATATTACTTTAACCTTTGATATATTGGAATGTCATTCTTTGTCTTATTACATTCACTTATGTAATATTTTATATCACTTTCTTGGAAATGCAATGCTATTTCCGAAAGATCGATTTTATAAAAAAAATTAAAATGAAGTCTTCTGATTTTCTTATCGTTTAATACCTAATACAGTGGAGTCTCCCTATAACGAAATCGCTTGGTTCTAATTGAAAAATTCGTTATACAGAAAATTTCGTTATACGGAGATTAGAGATTTTTGCAGTTATTTAAGTAAATGTTCTAAACTTTCCAATAGGTACGGTAAGTTCAAATGTATTTAATTATGATTTTCAATTAAAAATGAAGTAATATATATTATAAATTTGTTAAAATTATACTAATTTTTATTGTATAAATAAAATGCTCAAAAGTGAAGACAATTCACCAATTTAGAGAATAATATGTACTAGTATGTACTTACGTTTATTTTACTTGAAAAATTCCGTTATTTTACATTGCTTTGCATTTCGTGATGTAAAATTTTTAGAAAAATTTTCACATTTTAAGAGTGAGTGGTTCC
Organism: Araneus ventricosus; assembly: GCA_013235015.1. Lineage (NCBI taxonomy): Eukaryota > Metazoa > Arthropoda > Arachnida > Araneae > Araneidae > Araneus > Araneus ventricosus. Next base: position 100,992 of record BGPR01001124.1, read on the forward strand.
AGAAACAGGCACGCGTGAGCGAATTGGTTGCACAGAAATTATCAACTTTCTTCAAAAATGACAAAAGATAAACCTCTGAAAAAATTCGTTATAGGGAGACAACCACTTCTTTATATGGAGAATATTTTGAATGTTATTTAACATTCCGATTAAAAATTTCGTTATAGGGAGAAATTCGCTGTAGAGAGACTTCGTTGTAGGGAGACTCTACTGTATTACACATTTTATACTCATAATACATAATTCAACCATGAATCGCTTAATATTATTACGTCATTCTTCAAATCTAGAATAAGTTATGGTACTGTTTCTTTTTCCCCCCATTTCATTTCCTTTCTAATTTATCAGTTTGTCTTCCTGAAAATTATCAACAAGCATATCTTTCTTCCTTCCTACCGAAAGTTAAAAACGTCGACAAGTATTTCTGCAGATAACTGAACAATGATAGAGAATAAACCAAAAAATATGAGGGTACTGAAATATCTTATAATTTTATATTAAAAGGACAAATCAATTCCTTTGTTTTACTGTGTACCTACATTTTACTGCGTGGAAAAAGGAAAAGAGCCGATCGTTTGAAAGAAAGGGGAAAAAACAAAAATCAAAAACGGCAACTAAATCGGGAACAGTCTTTAAAAAACTATTTCCGTCTCAACAAAATAAACAAATAGCAAAGCGATAACGTCCCGAGCGAGAGGAACGGCCGTAGAATTGTTTAACATTTTAAGTCATCGTTCCAACGAGAGGACGAGAAAACATCTCCGATGGAATGAGAGATATTGAAAGATCACGGAAGTGTAAACATTTGGTAGGGTAGCCTTGAATACATTTTTTTTTGTTTTGAAAAGAAAAATTCACTTAATAACTTATCAGAGCATCATTTGGAAATCTTATGCAGTAAAAGGTCAAAAATTATTTTATTTTGGTCCGAGCTAGCCCGATCGAGGGGTTTGGCATTTACAGTATACTCTCCATTATCCGTGCTCATTCCGGACTCACAAAAAAATTTAAAGAGAAACATTTTCACTCTTATCATGTATGTAAAATCGATGTTGATGTTCGATCGAGAGATTCATTTCACGAAACTAGTGAGCCGTGACGGCGGAGGCTAAAGAACAGATTTTTTTCCTTCCTCCACGTGCAATCTCTACCGGTTCAACCCCTAATTTTCCGAGAAATGAATCATCCACTTCCTCCTAGCTCATTCTCGTACGAACACGCTTCTCTCCGACACGTCATTCTTTAACTTCTTCGTCTTCTTTCACTTTCGCACGTGTTCCTTTAGTTTTTGCGTCTTTTTATCGTCAGTTAGTAGCGTGAAATTTTTTACTGGTAAAAATGAATGTTGTGAAACGAAAACGAAACGTTTTAAATGTTAAACAAAAATTAGAAATCCTTCAAAAACTCGATAATGGAGAATCAGCTAGTACTGATGCAGAAGATGTACTAAATGGGAGAAAAACAATTTCTCATTCTGCCACTCTACAATCTGTGGAAACTTTGTTAGATGTTATGGGACAAAGAGGATTTGATTACGGTGACATTACTGTGGTTCGTAAAATATGTGTCGATATACGACAAGAGATGAACAAACAGCAGAAGCAAAGACACATTGCAGATTTTTTTTAAAGCAGTAAATATTAAAAGGTAAATTTCTAGTTTGATGTTATACAGCATGCAAATGTAAGTAATTTTTATATTTTTGTACTGGTGTTAATTTTTTCTTTAATAAAAAGGAGTTTTCGGATTATCCGTGTTTTTCTATTGTCCGTGCGATCCCTCCCGGTGATTAACCCGGATAATCGGGAGTGCACTGTATATTAATATCTTTATAAAAATACAAATTAAAAAATAAAATAATAATCTAACATTTCTTCTATTTAAATTCGAAAAATATGTTTTGATGCAGATCAGATGCGGTTGGGTTGGGAGACGTCACTTTTCCCGTTGTTGACGTGCAGAAAAAGTGACGTCTCCCAACCCAACCGGGGGTACCAGAATAGACCCCTAAGACATTCTAGAGCCGATAGTCTTGCGCACCATCATGCATGTGGGATTCCGTTCAATGAACAAAATGCCCAGGGAAGGGGTAAATAGATCGGGTTTATTTCTAGGGGATTTAAGGGTTTTTATTACATTTAATTTAGAACAAAATATTACATAAAATAAATAAGTAGACTTCAAAGTTAAATACAAAAACATTTATTTAAATACTATAGGGAGAATTTACAGGGGGGAAAGATACAATGGAGTCTCCCTATAACGAAATCGCTTGGTTCCAATTGAAAAATTCGTTATAGAGAAAATTTCGTTATACGGAGATTAGAGATTTTTGCTGTTATTTAAGTAAATGTTCCAAATTTTTCAGTAGGTGCGATAAGTTCAAATGTATTTAATTATGATTTTCAATTAAAAATGAAGTAATATATATTTTAAATTTGATAAAATTATACTAATTTTTATTGTATAAATAAAATGCTGAAAAGTTAAGACAATTCACCAATTTAGAGAATAGCTTGTACTAGTATGTACTTACGTTTATTTTACTTGCAAAATTCCGTTATTTTACATTGCTTTGCATTTCGTGATGTTAAATTTTCAGAAAAAGTTTCACATTTTAAGACTGAGTGGTTCCAGAAACAGGCACGCGTGAGCGAATTGGTTGCACAGAAATTATCAACTTTCTTCAAAAATGACAAAAATCGAAAAGATAAACCTCTGAAAAAATTCGTGATAGGCAGACAACCACTTCGTTATATGGAGAATATTTTGAATGTTATTTAACATTCCGATTAAAAATTTCGGTATAGGGAGAAATTCGCTGTAGAGAGACTTCGTTGTAGGGAGACTCTACTGTATATACATAGAAAGTTAACGAGAAAATAGCTAATTTACATGAAGTCATGTTTGCTAGGTTGAGCCAGATTAATGAGGGATAGATGTTACGGGTTAAGAATATTACGGTATTATAGATTAGAGAGCCATAAGGAAAGTTAGACGGGACATAGTTGCTTACAACCTGGAGATCTGGCGGCTTAATTGAGGCCAAATTGGTCTGACTCACATGATGGGAAATCACGAGAGAAATTTGAGCGTGGAAGCTATCTGCGGTGTGCTGCGCTGCTCTCAGCGTGCAGTCTGGTTTTGTTAGGAAAAAGAGGGCGCTGCTCGTAATTCGTACAGAGCAGAACTGTGGCTCCACCTATCGCCAAAAAATTAATCTAGCTCTTACATTCTTCTTTATACAGTGATTAATTTATTCTTTACGGGTAATATCCTACATGCATATTTATTTACTCTTTTGTATTATATCAAACTGCACACATACCTTTTTCATTAATAAAAATTAGAATTCTCTTAATTTTGAACCTTAAGTGGAATGATGTTACAAATAAACTTCGGGGTAAACAAATAAGTCATACTCTTGCTGAAAAAAAATTGTTATTCCCCCCCCCCATGATTACCAGGTTTCAGAAAGCCACGACTACCAGTTTTGGACGATTTTTCTCCACAGAAGGGTGACACGCAGTGAGTAAGAATATTGCTTTTCTAGAGTTAATTGTTAGGCGCGTTTTTCGATCAGTTATTCTTTCCTGATACATTGATATTCATTTTCAATTTGAATCTATCATTTTGTTTTAATTCGAAACGTTCGTTTTTGAATCGAATGTTCGGTTTTAAAAGTAAACACATCTTCTCTTCCATCTTTCAACTCACCCCTAATTTGGCGAAATCAAAGCAGACTGGCGCATGCGTATAAGTGCGGAGGGTTTCCGTTTCTGTAAACAGACAGTAACTATGTTGCCAACTAACAAATTATTTTTATTTCTCGAAATAATTACGGAAGAAGTTTCGTTCTAAATCATCAGAAAGTTAAAATATGGCGATCTATTGCAACCTTGATCAAGCAATACTTCCGCACTTTCTTTCCCACATGAATGAAGGGTTCCTGAAGGGATGACAGAGCATTTTTAGGCATTGAAATATCATGCGAATCTCGTTTGCTTCAGTCGCTTCCTTGTCTATGATTTGAGGGAAATAATTTAACTAAAGATTAATTTAACCAATTTCTTTTTAACTATCCCCACTGTTGTAAGTCATTCCGTTTCAATAAAAATAAAAAAATCCTGGGATCTTTTATAAAAAATTCACTCTTCATAATGAAAAAAAAAGAAATTTAAGAATTCTGAAAAGTAATCTAAGGGAAATAATTTCTTATAATGTATTATTAGAGCAAAAAGGGGGAGAATTCTCTATTTCTAGACCTCTTTATATGGTACTGCACAATTCTCACGGAACACTGCGTAGAAAAAATGAATCAGCTAGATGATTTCTTTTAATGTTTTCAAGCACAAATTATTGCTGTCTTTTATTCCAAGAGCACTCATTAAACTTCAGAAAAAGCGATACGTTTGTTTTATTTCTCACTAGGGGCCGTCCACAAATGATGTCACGCTTGCAGGGGAGGAGGAGGGGGTTCGTGAAATTGTGACAGTTTGTGACAAGGGGGAGGGAGGGGGTAACAAGAAGTGTGACATCACACATTTTGGTTAAAATAAAAATATTTAAAATCAGCAGATTAAATTTTGAAGTTATTTTGAAATTAGGGTATTTTTTAAATCGGGGCTAAAACAACTTTCATGTGATTTTTTTCACTTATATTCCTTTCTTTTCGAAAAAGGCATTCAGGATAGGTTCTGAGAATATGGTAGCAGCAGAAATTCTTCACCATTAGAAGAAAACCTCCCCCTGTCACACCCTTGAAATGTCCAACAAAAGATATTTCGCCCCACCTGGGTGAGCGGTAGAACTGGTAGTGGCACAAACAGGTTGATCTTATTGAGTCGTTTTTTTTTTAAATTCAATCTGTTGATGAGTATTTTGTGTTCATAAAGTAAAGATAAGATTTAAAGCAAAATATATCAAATTCCAAAATACTATTGCTTTCAATTGCTCTTTTATATCAATATTTTATTACTATTGTATATTATTTAGGTTTTTTGTTGTAAACCTTAATCTTATTTTATACAAAATAAGTAATAAGTTATTATTGTTATGCTCACAAATGTCATTAAAACACATAGTTAAAATTTAAAAATAAAATTTGATATATGATCTATAACGTAGTGCATTGTTTCTGAACTGCAAGTATATGTTTATGTAATATAGCGTGACATGTGACAAAGGGAGGGGGGTATGGTAAAGTGTGACACTTTGTGACAAATGGGGGGTCAAAAATATTGAATAAAAGTGTGAAATCTTTTATGGACAGCCCCCTAGCTGATATACCTTGCGTTGCTAGGAGTGAAAGTATTTATGTCTCTTATTAATAAATGATTAATTATTAAATTAATCGTCACGAAACCTCCACTAAAAATCCCTCTTATGCTTCAGCAATTTTCGCGTAAAATTTGAAGTACTTATAATATTACAATGGTTATAGTTATCACATAACGATTTACCTTTTTGCGGAAACGTGATGAAAAAGTCATATGAGAGAAAGTAAGGTCATATTTAATATCAACACTCGACGGAATGTCAGCGTGCACATGAATAAACGGATCTTTTAGAAACCACATATTATATTTTAATGCAAAAAATACTTTATATAAAATATTACAATACGCAAAATCCTCTTATATCTTCTGGAACTTTATTTTTAATTAAAATGAGAATATCAGCTGCATCAAAAGATTTTTAAATCACTAGCTTAGCGAAAAATTAATTATTTAAAAAATTTCGACGAAAAACCTTCACTAAAACCTTCCTTATTCATAGCATTTGTGAGCACAGTTTGAAGAAAATCGATTCAGTAGTTCCGATTTCTATAGTGAACAAACCATTCATGAATACAACTTTTAGATTGTTTTTGTATAGATTAATTTTCCAACTGTATAATCTCGTACCACTAGGCATTATTTTGACAGTTATAAAAGTATTTCTTTATCTAAAACTTATAATTTAAGGAAGAGGTTCCCAACTTGTGGTACGTGTACTCCTGGAGTTACGCGGCAGACCAGTTAGGGGTACTAACCAGCGGGAGTGTACTCCCCTAAACTTTCTCGTATACTTCCCCAAAAAGGTGCCGTTTCCCCTTCCCCCGCGTGGCTAAAAAAATTCGAACCTATTGTTACCCAGAATCCAATGACTACCAGAAGGTTTTTCATTATAGTGATTGAAAAATATCTAGGCAAAGAATGAAATTCAAAGAGATGCGTAACGGTTTTCCTCTCTTACCGGCTCAAGGACAAACTGACGTAATTCGCTACTCCGTAATGAAATTCCTCTCCGTTCTTCCAATACGCATGCGCGTGCAGATAACGGATTCTCTTCAAAAGTAAATTATACGGACCGACAGACAGTCAACCCTTTGACGGATTTGGTCCAAAATTTTATACGGACCTACATTCATGAGGATAAAACTGTGTATAAAATTTTATCCATCTGGCTTTTCAAGTTTTTGAGTTATAGCGTTCGCATGACCTCGAACATACAGACAGACAGACTTCTCGTTGACGGATTTTGTCCAAAATTTGATAGAAACCTACAAATTATGTTTAAAGACCACATACCAAATTTCATCTCCGTAGCTCTAATAGTTTTCGAGTTATCGTGTTCACAGACAGACAGACATAATTCCAAAATTGTGTTTTTCGAACTCATGGAGGTCTAAAACGTAGAGATTCGTCAAAATCTCGAGTTCGAATTTTTTTGACGATTACAATACTTTCTCTTTGTATGCTTCGTATAAAGCCATATTGGTTATGGCGGGAAATACAGAAAATAAGAGATTAAATTGAAAAAAATATATATAATATTTTTTTCTCCATATTCTTGTGTAAAGTGATATTGTGACAAAATCGTCTTGTGGGTGTGCGTGAATGCAGTTGAATAAGCAGGATTAAAAAAATTAAAGCTCTTTATTTTGCAGGTATTCTAAGCAAAGAAACATAACACAAGTGTTAAAACGGCACTTGTAAAAATTCAAAACACAGATTACCATTAAATCTCAACACAGCGCTCTAAGGATTCTTGTTAGCTCACCAGCTTGCTTGCTGATCAAAATCCAACTAACTGTTCTTGGCTTGAGAGCTTGCTTTTATACTTTTTCAACAGAAAGTGACTTCATTTCGTAGGAAGTGACGTAATCTCCAGAAAGTTCATGAAACTAGTAGAAATAGGTTGACAGTTCGAAGTCTTTCTAGAAAATTGCTTTTGTCGTCGAAGTCGCCAACTTTGTCGCCAAGTCATCAAAACGGTCACCAAGTCCACCAAATTTATCGTCAAGTCGCCAACTTTGTCGCCAAGATTGGCATCTCAGGGAAACAACTTTACAGGTTTGTAACAATATGCAAGTCTTAAGCTGGACATTCACCATACGGCTGTTCTACTCTATTTGGACCAACAAAAGGTCTGTTTTCAACTCCTTCAAGTCGATCCATAGGTGGGTTATTCATGAAGGTTCCAAAACGCACTAACTCCTGCTTCGACCCCCTTCCCCACACTGGGGATATTCGCTTTTTGGAGATAGCACCCTCCCTTCCCCTCCCTGATTTCTCCAGTCTGACTCCCACGCACTTCCCCCCTCCCCCACACACTGGTGGTTTATCGCCCGCCTCGAAGAATCGTATTTCACTTTTATGGCCAAACGGGATGAATGGAAATCCAACGATGTTGGAATTCCATCCTCTCCCTCTGTCTACGCCAATTTTCATCGGGTTTCACATTGACGAGTGGATTTGGCGTCATGCGTTCCAAAAAAGTGGAGTGGAACACTGGTGAACGTCCCGCTTTAAACCTATCGGGTAGCAGCGAAAGAAGAGCACCAAGAACTCAGTGTTACAGCAATTAATAGTCAATACCTCTAGCAAACACAGAACTCGTCTTATGCATATATTAACAACAAATATCATAGAAATATTAACGCAGCTTCAAACGTGAGATTGAATTTATTTGTCTTCATTTCAGTGGCGAATCCAGGATTTGAGTCGAGGGGGGGGGGGGGGGGAGGTATAAAAAGTTTTGTATGGCTTATGTTCTTATGTCTTATGGAAACCAAAACACTTTAACTCTACAGATTTTACTCATCTGACAATAAGAATCATAAAGAACAGTACTTTCGATAAGTTAATAAAAAATACAATGAAATAGCTGGACAAAAAATGTTTTCGACCGCGCCAAAGCTACATGTGCAAGTGGAATGACTAAAAAAGTAGGAAAAGCTTTGAACCTGTCAAGCCAGAAAGCAACGTTGACACGTTTTTATCATTTTTTAAAAGAGAAATTAAGAACAAACAGTTGTAGTGATTTTAAATAAAATCAAGAATTCTGACTTAGTTCTGGGGGAGGCTGCAGCCCAATAGCCACCCCCCCTGGGTTCGCCACTGCTTCATTTGAACCTAATTTTATAAAACTCATCCCCGTGAAACAAGGTCAAGGATTGCATTGAAATCGTCTTCCATTGTCTTCTTTCTACAGTTGATTATAACGGTAATTATTAGCTTTCATAGCGAAATCATTTATTTCAATGCTGTTTTCATTTGTTAGGAATTCCATTATTAACCAGCGGGAGTGTTCTCCCCTAAACTTTCTCCTGTACTTCCCCCAAAAGGTGCCGTTTCTCCTTCCCCCGCGTGGCTAAAAAAATTCGAACCTACTGTTATCCAGAATCCAATGACTATCAGAAGGTTTTTCATTACAGTGATTGAAAAATATCTAAGTAAAGAATTCAAAGAGATGCGTACCGATTAAAACGCATCTATCGCACACTGCTAGGTTTCACTCTTGCCGTCTCAAGGACAAACTGATGTAATCGCTCCTTTCGCGAGCACAGACGATTGCTTCCGTACGCATGCGCGTGGAGATAGCGGATTGGTTTCAATCGTAAATTATACAGAACGACAGACAGTTGACCCTTTGACGGATTTGGCCCAAAATTTTATACGGACCTACATTCATGACGATAAAACTGTGTATGAAATATTATCCATCTAGCTATTCAAGTTTTTGAGTTATAGTGTTCGCATGACTTCGGACATACAGACAGACAGACTTCCCTCTGACGGATTTTGTCCAAAATTGGACAGAAACCTACAAATTATGTTTAAGGACCACATACCAAATTTCATCCCCGTAGCTCTAATAGTTTTCGAGTTATCGTGTTCACAGACAGACAGACATGATTCCCAAATTGTGTTTTTCGGACTCAGTAAGGTCTAAAACGTGGAGATTCGTCAAAATCTCGAATTCGAATTCTTTGACGATTACAATACTTTCTCTTTGTACATTTCGTATACGAGAAAGTAAAAATGTAATAAAAAATAAACCTACGAATGTTATTAAATTAATTCGAGTATTTTTGACTGTTAATATAACCTAAGACCCTAACTTCACTTGACACAAAATAAAAATTTCTTTGCCCGAATTGACGGTTGGATGGCAGGGGGGCATTAGGGATACTTAAAAATAAAAAGTCTAATCAAGGGTTGTGGCATGAAACATAGGTTGGAAAATGCTGATTTACAGTATTTGTTTTAGCAAGACAGAAATATTTGCCATTTAAAAGAAAGATATAAGGCCGTAGGCTCTAATATTTATATTCAGCCTACATTTTCATTTTATTAATTTGGATTCAATCTGCTCTTAAGAACCGTTATATCTGTGTCATAAATCGTTTTAGTTCAAAAGCGTTGACTTTCACTCCTGCTTGAAGTCGCTTAGTTGTTTTATCTCTCTTAATGGAATTGCACCATTTTATAACAACAATAATGATAAAGTTGAATGTGGATAACCTGCGTTCCATTTTTGGAAATTGTAGGTTATCTGAGCAATTTTCACACAGAAAGAAAAAAAAAGTTGATGTATAAACACACAAATTATAAATTTGTAATACAAAGTCCATTACAGGCCAATTAAGAGTGGTTTTTCTCTCACTTGAAGATGAAAATCAGAGAGGAAACGCTATTTTGCTATTCATCTGCCACTTATTAGTTTTTGGCATTTCGTGTAGTAAACACAAAGCATGAATAGTTTAACAGCATTTAAACTTCCTTTGAATTGAAGTTTGAGTAAGTAAACAAGTAATATAAATTTTTTTTAAAAGTCAATTCCTACTTAGATGATTCGAGATATAATGAAAAACGTACTGCGCATGCGCAAAGATATGGCTAAAATATGGGGGTGCTTCGATGATCCCATGGGCCATCCATATACCCAAGAACCAAGTCTGTAATGTTAATAGTTTTCGAGATATAATGAAAAACGTACAATGCAAAATATGAAATGACAGACAAGAAAGCGAATCAATATTGCATTGTCATCTAGCTGTGAGCTATGTTTAAAGTTTCAAGTCTCCAGCTCATCGGGAAGTTAGTTTAAAATCGATTGCAAAATTTGAACAAGATATATATAGGGAGAGTGTGAACTAATAGTAGGAATTGAAAAAGAAGTTGTGGCCGGTATCAAGTCTTACGTATTTTTAACCACCACAGCGCTTTTCCGACTTTTCTCTCAAATATTTAGCAGATGCTTATAATACGTGTCTTGAATACTTTAAAACATTTTTAAATTATCTCAGCGATATGTATTTTTTTGGAAAGAAAAAATATCTGCAAAATATAACATTCAAATTAAATCAAGCATCAGAACATTTTTTAAAAAGTGATGAAGCGAATAAACTAGTTACACATTCACAAAAACGAACACTTTTTCAAGCGAACATCAATAAATTTGTTGTAAATTTCGAAATAGCAATAAATTTAATTCCAGACCTTACATGTAAAATAAAATGAGAATTAGCCGTCCATCTGATTAGAAGTCTAAACCGGGAAAAAATTGCAGCTTCGGTTAGCTTACTCGCTCTTCAGATCTTCTTACTTTAAATTTACGATAAGAACAATTAAAGCTGTATTCTAATTAGTAGAGCATAGCAGTAAAAGAAAAATTAAAAAACCGATTCATCGAGAGGAATTGGTGGCGTGCCAAGTCGAAGAAGCTACAAGATCGCGGATAATTTACGTTAACCAAATAAAATCCCACCTACAGACAGAATTCGAACTGTTTTCAGCCTTTCAAAAATGCACGCTTCTGCGAATTCTTCGTTTTCATTCGCAGGTAAAATTCAACAAAACAAATTTAAATGATCCTCTCTCTTTATTTCTTTTAATTATTTTTTTCTACCTATTAAGCAAGAGTAGATTATTATCACTTGATATGGCGCTTCCAAGTTTTTGTTACGTAACTGCATTTGCCATGCCACTTTTTATTTTCTCGTATAGGAAGTACACAAAGAGAAAGCGTTGTAATCTTCAAAAAATTCGAACTCGCGATTTTGACGGATCTCCACGTTTTAGACCTCCCCGAGTCCGAAAAACACAATTTGGGAATTATGTCTGTCTGTGAACACGATAACTCGAAAACTATTATAGCTACGGGGATGAAATTTGGTATGTGGTCTTTAAACATAATTTGTAGGTTTCTATCAAATTTTGGACAAAATCCGTCAACGGGAAATATGTCTGTCTGATGTATGTCCGCGGTCATGCGAACGCTATAACTCAAAAATAGCTAGATGGATAAAATTTCATACGCAGTTTTATTGTCATAAATGTAGGTCCGTATAAAATCTTGGGCTAAATCCGTCAACGGGTTGACTGTCTGTCGGTCTGTATAATCGCATACTTGTATCTCATAATTCTTAGATAAATAAAACTTGATATCGCAGATGCTAACATTAATTATAGATCTGTGCCCAATTTTCATCTCAATCGGTTGAAAAACAGGTGTTCAAATTGCATATTTAGTTCAAAATGCGCATTACGACTGTGTGTTGGCGAGAGTTTCACTTATTTTATTCAAGTGAGTATGGTTGGCGTTTGACCTTGGCGGAAATTGAAGCGATCCGCAAACACGCGCTTCGGAAATTATGGCAATCCCCAAAACGAAACGTTTTGACATTCTCCAGATGGACTCCTGTGATTACCAGAGGTGTAGTGAAATGTTGTGCGATATCTATAGTAAGATTTCGTACTCAAAAACGTTAAATAAAGTTCTAGTTCCTCAGCGAGCGTAAAAATTGAGAACATACGCAATTCTTTTTTGCAAAATATTATGTTTCAGGAATTCATGAATTTGATATGTTTCATTGTAAATCACCATTCATAATTTTTTTCTCAAAATAATCAGGCCTTGGGTAAATACCCCAATAATATTTACCTATCCACTGAGTGTTTACCCACCCCACATTACTTTTCGTATGCGAGAAAGTTTCGGGGAGGCCACTCCCGCTGGTTTCTCCAGCAATAGCAATGTTAGGAGGTGAAAAACCTGACTTCAAGCACTCCGTTAACACACAGCACATCGTCGATTTCGCGTTGATGTCAGAATCTCTAAGTTTTCCAAGATATGTGCGATTCCGTAATGAATTACGCAACTATGACTGTTATAAAATGGTAAAAAAACTATGGATTTTTTATATAGCCTAGAATTTATTCTGAATTTCTTTTACTGATACAAATTAAACAAATTTGTATTTTTTAAAAGCAAAACAAGCAAAAAAATCAGTGGAAATTTCAGCTAATGAAGAGTAATACTGAAAAAATATATTTATAGACGCACTCCACTGATTGACTTTAACTTCTAGAAACTAATTTGGCATGTAACCAGAAATCTCATAAAATTTTGCGAGTTAAATGACAAATCTGACAACGAAACTAACACCTCTATTTTTACTTTCTAATATATGAAGGGAGATTACTGTAATCGTCAAAAAACATTCGTCATCGAGATTTTAATGGATCTCCACGCTTTAGATCTCCCTCATTCTACAAACCATTTCTGGAAATAAGTCTGTCTATCTTTGAGGAGAGGGAGAGGAGCAGATATTACTGTTTAGGAGGGAAAACCCCCTCGATAAGGACATTAGATATGAAGGCATTATCTAGGGTCACTTCCCATCTTGGTCATTGGCACTAGGACCAGCTTCAGAATCAGAAAACCAATAGGAAGTCTACGAAATCCGAGGCAAAATTTCAAGTAAAAAACCGACGATAACCGAAGTCAATAAAACCCGAGGTATTACTGTACATATGTTGTCCCAAAACAATAGTCAATGGCGCTCGTAGTTCCGAGCAACGTTATTTGACGGCCCGACAATGATGTCGGCGTGTAGTTAGCACAAGATATTGTGCGATATCTCCACGATGTTGCTCGATATTCCGAATTATGGACAATATCGTGAGGAAACTTGAACGACATTGTGCTATTTGGGTTCCCATCTTTGTAAGATATTCTTCGGAACCCTTGGGTCCGGTGCTATTTGGGTTCTCATTTTTGTAAGATATTCTTGCGGAACCCTTGGGTCTGTAGCAGCTCTCTCTACGTATATTATTTTTGTTGTCTCGAAGTTTAGTTTCCAAAACTGGCAACAAAAAGAGTTGTTGTGATAGAAACGATACGGATGAATGAAGTTCGATGTTTGTGATTCTAAACGCCTTCTTTCTTTTTGAATTTAAATATGACTAAATCGTTCCTGAAATATAATTTAATTTATTAATTGCTCCCATGTATTAACTGTGCATAAGCGCGCTACAAGTCCAGTGCTATTTGGGTTCCCATTTTTGTAAAATATTCTTGCGGAACCCTTGGGTCCAGTGTATCACATTTAAAAGAACCTATCAAATATACTTATCAAATATTTTTGTGCTTACGTTGTGAGAAAGCAATACAATGAATTGCCTTACCGATGAAAATACGCCTAATTTCAATCATGTCTGACTTCGCTTTTTCTAAATCAATCTGAGAAACGTAAATTTAAAATTGGCGCTAGCTTGAAAAGTGGGTAAGGAAACCATTGCTCTAGTTTTCGAAGAACTCTACTAGAGATTCAAGATCAGTCCTTGTTTTATTTTTTTTAAATCTTTCTCTTGTCTTCCCACCAGTTAGTCTCAGAAAATAGACTTCGTTAGCATTTCTTATTTTTTCCCCCAATCGCAGTACAAGTTGCAGAGTAACCCAGTTTTTAATCGGGAGCTTCGAGCAATGCAAGAGACAGACCTTTCGATAACCGAATTTAAAATAACGCCTGCCCTTAATACCACTTTATCTTGTTGCTATTTCCTCAGAAAACGGGATGCCGTAACCAGCGTTAACGCCTTCTGTAATCTTCTTCCACTTTTGAGACTGATATACTATTTTAAGCCCACGACGTAAAAGTTGGCAAACTTCTGACGTGAGTGAAAAAGATAATTTAGACGAGTGTGCCTAACAAACGGCATTGTGGGTTTCATGAAGAAAATAAATATAAGCGTGACGTGTGCACCACACACAAATCACTGGAAACAAGAGATTGGGCAACTTTCTTATCTACCGTAACAGAGGAATATTTTTACCTTTTTCATTGTTTCGAGAGCTCTCACAATCATTTCAATGAAATTTTAATTCGCCTTCATTCACGACGAGCAGCGCCATCTATTGACCGATGAGAAAATTACATAACAGGTTAAAAAAGAAACGTTCGCAATAAAATGGTTTCGAATTTATTATAATAAAAATGAATTCGCACCCATATTGTACCATGATGATATTCAAAATTTTATAGATTTTTTTACCTTCAACACCTTAGATTTAGCCCGTGCAACGCCGGGCCATACAGCTAGTATTCTTATAAAATATTGCTTTATCTCATTCTGCAGAACTTGATTCGATTAAATATTATTAAATTATGATCGTAATGTGTCATAATCATATTGATTTATGGGTAATTGTTTTGCACCTTGTTGATGATAATGTAATGAGTAAATTTTTGATTCGATGTAATATTGGTTTCCCCAGTTAATCTTTGTACAATATTATACAGGGTGTCCACACTTATCGTAAACAATAGCTAATTTCTAAACCGTTAGGAATAGACATATAGTTCCAATTGAAAAAATGCTTCAAATGAAGGGAAAAATTCTAATATATGTGTTTTGAGTGAATAAATATATTCCTGAAAAAGTAACGAATTCTAACTTTTTATACGGTCTCCCGGTCCTATCAGTCATATTTAGTAAACATTTCTTGACACTCTAATATTTTAAACAAAAAAGTCCCACTCTTCTGCGACTAAAACTGACCGATGTTATTGAGCTTTGAATATCGCTGACTTAGACCACTTTACACCATTTCAATAGCCGTCTTGAAGACGATGCACCAATCAATTTCACAGCACTTGCTCGACGAGGCCTCTGATTGGTTAAAAATCATGAAATTCGAAGCTCCAGAACTCGCTCAGTTTTAGTCGCAGAAGAGTGGGACTTTTTTTGTTTAAAATGTTAGAATGTCAAGAATATTTTACTAAATATGACTAATAGGACCGGGGAACCGTATAAAAAGTTAGAATTCGTATTTTTTTCAGAAGTATATTTAGTGACTCAAAAAACACATATTATAATTTTCCCCTTCATTTAAAGCATTTTTCCAATCGGAACTATATGTCTATCTCTAACGGTTTAGAAATTAGCTATTGATCACGATAAGTGTGGACACTCTGTATAGTGGACTTATCTTTTATCTTGTGTTATGGCATATCAGTGGCGAATCCGGGGGGGGGGGCCAATCGCCCACCCCCCCCCCCAGGCCAAGCCAGAATTCTTGATTTTATTTAACATTATTACAACTGTTTTTTCTTAACTTTCCTCTTTCCAAAAAATAATAAAAACATTTCAACATTACTTTCTGGCTTGACAGGCTCGAAAATTTCCCTAATTTTGTAGTCATTCCACTTATACTTGTAGCTTTGACGCGGTCGAAGACACTTTTTGGTCAGCTATTTCATTGTAATTTTTATTAAATTATCCAAAGTATTGCATTATTCTTTATGATTCTTATTGTCAGGTGAGTAAAGTCTGTAAAGTTAAAGTGTTTTGGTTTACTTTAGACTTGAGGTTTGACATTCGTCACAACGATACAAAGTTTTTATGACCCCATTCCCCCCCCCCCCCAGACAGGAATCCTAGAATCGCCACTGTGGCATATTTACTCCATTTTATTTGATGATGACTGGGTGAACTGATGTAATTAAATGAGAGAAATGTATTTAAAAAATCTTTCTATGTAATTAGTAATTAATTTCCACCAATCTTACGATGAAGTTTGTAACTTTTTAGTTCTCTTACCCTATCTTTCGCCTTAAACCCAGTAGGGTAGGCTGAGTCGTGACCTTCGACCTTCTGAGTCGGGGTGGGCTGTGCATGCACCACACCAGCGGGAGGACGTATGATCCCCCAACATATGATCTAGCGTGCAGCAGGCCCAGTACGGTTCAGTACGACGGATCTTCAGTGGAATCGGGTTTTTAAACCTGGAGCCCTCCGGCTCAGAAACCGACATCTTTCCACTAGGCCACCGCGGCCTAGAAAGCGTAGGTGTTTTGCTGTAGTTTATAGTATAAATTTATTTGCTTAATTCGCATCGATGCTTTAATTTATTCTAATATGAGTTAAGGGGAAATTAATATATTGATATCAATGGTAACATATGCTGAGTTTCAACAATAAGCAACTTTATTTCCTAGAAAGAAATTAATTAATTGGCCCATTAAATCTCCCTTTTTATTCGCATTAATTTAATTTAACGCTTGAATTTTGACATGTAAATTGAAATGTTTCTCCTTTTTTGGTAGACATTCCATTACCTGGTCCAGTGGCGATTCCAGGATTTGGGTTAGGCCAGGGGGGGGGGGGGCTGAGGTCATAAAAATTTCGTACTGTCGTGACCTCATAGCTTATGCAAGACAAAACACTATAACTTTACTCAACTGACAACAAGAATTGCAAAGGACACTACAATACTTTCGATAATTTAATAAAAACACAAAGAGATAAGTAGCCCAAAAATGTTTTCGACAGCGTTAACACTACAAGTAAAAGTGGAATGATTAGAAAAGAGGGAAAATTTTCGAAACCGTTTTCGCCAAAATCCAGAGAGCAATGTTGCCACGTTTTATTTTTAAAAAAGGAGATTAAGAACAAACAGGTGTGTTGATTTTAAAAGAATTAAGAATTTTGGTTCAGCTATGGGGGGGGGACTGCAGTCCCTTAGCACCCCCCCCGAATTCGCCACTGACCTGGCCAAAGATTTAATATGCATATGGAAGAAACGGAAAAGAGCAATATTCGTGGAGAATGCAAACAATTCTACCTCTAAATCTTTACTGAGTAAAAAGCATCCAAAAATAATAATTCATTAAAATTGAAAGGCCAGTGCAAAAAAACTTCAAATACGCATTTTTTAAGTCGCAGAATATACGCGTCAGCGACGTGGTAATTGACAGCGTATCCTCTAGCCGGAAACATCATAGCAGATTAATATTTTAATATTTTAGGCTCGATTCGCCTGTCTTTAAATTACTTAAAATAATTTCTCTTAATTATAGCAACGATCGCGTGCATACAAAAAAAATGTAATTAATTTAGTCGCAACTTGCGTGTATTTAAATACAGGAACTAAAACAATGAAAGTAATCGTTGCACAATATAGATAATTAAATATATTCTCAAAAAATCATTCAGATTTAAAAAAATTGTATAGAAACAAAATTTAAATCACTATAAAGCTTATGTTTGGAATTTTAAAGTGATGTGTAAATGGTTTGTGAGCGATGCTCCGAAGTTATTGAGAAAAAGGGTTAACATTTCGATTAATTTTTAATTAAAAATCTAATTAAAATTTTGAGACACCTTTTCTTGGTGAGCACCTACAACCCAAGAAGTCTCCCCCTCCCCTTTGATAGCTCTAGGTTCAACCGTCTGCCGTGTAGAGAGTTTTGAACTACAGTGCACTCCCGATTATCCGGGTTAATCACCGGGAGGGATCGCAGGGACAATAGAAAAACACGGATAATCCGAAAATTCCTTTTTATTAAATACAAAAATCAACTGTTTATAGTACAAAAATATAAAAATTACTTTCGTTTGCATGCTGTATAACATCAAACTAGGAATTTTCCTTCTAACATTTACTGTTTTAAAAAATTTGTAATGCGTTTTTGTTTCTGCTGTTTGTTCATCTTTTGTCGTATATCGACACATATTTGACGAACCGCAGTAATGTCACCGTAATCAAATCCTCTTTGTCCCATATCATCTAACAAAGTTTCCACAGATTGTAGAACAGCAGAATGAGAAATCGTATTTCCCTCATTTTGTATATCTTCTGCATCAGTACTAGCTGATTCTCCATTATTAAGTTTTTGAAGGATTTCTAATTTTTGTTTAACATTTAAAACGTTTCTTTTCCGTTTCACACCACTCATTTTTACCAGTAAAAAAATTTCACGCTACTAACGATAAACAAGACGCAAAAACTAAAGGAACACGTGCGAAAGTGAAAGACTACAAAGAAGTTAAAGAATGACGTGTGAGGAAGAAGCGTGTTCGTGCGAGAATGAGCTATTAGAAAGTGGATGATTCATTTCTCGGTAAATTAGGGGTTGAACCGGTAGAGATTGCACATTCAGGAAGAAAAAAAAATCTGTTCTTTAGCCTCCGCCGTCACGGCTCACTAGTTTAACGGAATGAATCACTCGATCAAACATCCACATCGATTTTACATGCGTGATAAGCGTGAAAATGTTTCTCTTAAAATTTTTTTGTGAGTCCGGAATGAGCACGGATAATCCGCGCACGGGTAATGGAGAGTATACTGTATTTTTGCATCATGCATTACGCAATTTGCAGATAGTATCCAGTCTGTAAACATTATCACGTTTGAAAGAAAGGCTGCACCTGTTTTCACGCCCTCTTTACGACACAAAAGCGTGAAGCACACGTGAAGACCGCATATTGCAGCTGAGAGGGACTCTCGTGTTGGTGTTATCAAAGCGCGAAGCCCTATCAGGACATTTACGCCTTCAGAAGAGCAATTGAGATAAATGCTGACGGGGATTCATTGACAAAAAAGTTTCTGTGACTGTATTTACTCTAAGAATAGATAAAAATGGTTTGGAAACACCGCAGTGTTTTATTTTCATTGTTGCAATCAGTCCTACTTATATTTTCAAGTAGATGGTTTTTCTTAAGAATCGGACAATTCTATCTATAGAAAGCAAACACACAGAACAATGAAGAGCGAAAGTTGAATTCCCTCTTCCCCGCTTTGATTTTTCCAATAATTTTACTCAACTTTTATGCTATTATTTCCGTTTTACAATAGCGGGCACAAATCAGTTCTATGTATAACGGCAACTATAACACTAATTTTTCTTTTTTAAAACCTAGAATGTTGACGCACTCAATTATCATCAAGAATCTGTCTTATCGAATAACTTGTATTTAATTATTTCAATTGATATTTCTCAGCGATAAATCTAAACACAAATGAAATAAAAAAATATACAGTTCTAAATACTTTCATTACATCACTTGACTAGATTTAATACATTCCAAAGATAGTTTTTTTTTTATTTTAAGGTTGCACAGAAATGGTTTTCTTCGGATAAAAGTATCCGAAGTTATTGCCGGAAAACATCAAAATTACAAAACGGGGGAAAAATCCTTCAGCAGCAAGGTAATTTTAGAAAATTTTATAAGGTTTTTTTTTATCGATGAGAAACATTTAGTTCACATCACCTGTACAAAATTATTTTCAATCACATCTTCTAAATTTCTTTTCGTGAAAGTAAAAGACGAAGTCGTGAGGATAAAACTCTCTATCTTTTAGCAGGATTTTTCATCTTCATCACACGGCAAATTAAAAAGCATAATTCTTAAAATGTGTTTGACTCACGTAGAATGGAAATCCCTAAAATGGGATGGTTCATCAAAATTTTGAAGTCGAAAATTTTTGGACAAATATATTATGTTCGCTTTGCATACATCGTACAGCAGAAAATAAAAATATAACACTTTTCGAAGGACAATAAACATTTTCATTGAACACTACAATGAAACAGAAAAAATATATTGTTTGACCTTCCTTCAGTGAATAATGCTTTTTAAATACATTTCCATTCTATTTCTTCCAAACATTATGAATTCATTCAGCATAATATCAATTCTTAGGGTGTTTTTGTCAAAAGCATATAGGTAATTATTTAACCGGATTTGAATTATTTTTCCATCCCAAATATTCTGAAATGAAAATTTTATAATCTTGAATCAGAGCTCTTACTTTTCAAAAAGATTGTCCAATTGCTGTAATGGACAATTCGCGTAACATATTAATAATTTTATTCTTTCCAAAATCTATTGACATTGATGAAACAATTTATTAATGTACAAATTTTATTTTTACAAAAGCCCCCACAGGCAAAAAAAAAAAAATAATAATCTCAGTAGTAATGATACTTTTGCTTCGAAAATATTTATCGACAATACATTCGAATAGTAATTTCCGAGATATATTAAATCATTTTAGTATGCATTTTTTATATTTACTTAGTTAAGAATTAGAATTTACACACAAAAACGTTATTTAATTCAACATTATTTAGCTGATTAAACAATAATTGTATCGAAAAATGATTTTTCTATGCTATATGTTAAGTTTATTATACATACATAAGCAAAGTATATTTACTTTTATTTTTTTTATTTTCCTATCTAGTAACTACCGATTAGCACTTATTAGATTCTATGCTTAAAAATCATGAAATAAAAGAATTACCGAAAAGCATTTTAAAAATAATAAATCATCAAATATTAGCTTTGATTTATGGCACAATAAATAATTGATGTTTCAAAACGTTAAGCTGTTCAATGTATTTGCAAAAGCCGTTGCTTCAAAGTTTGTTTTTTAGAATCATCCAAAATTAGATTGAAATAAAAAAAATGTTTATTCTATTCAAAATCTCCTTTATTATTTCCTATTTTAACACTGATTTTTTTAATTATGAAAGAAATCTTACCTCAATAATTTCCATCTTTATTTTTCTTTTTAACTGTTGCTCATGAAAACATGTAGAAAATTTAAACTAGGAATTTTCTGTTAGTAACTTTTTATCGAAAAATCGTCTGATGCAATGAAAGAAATTAAAAGCGTTCGCAGTTAAGGAAAAAACTTCTTTTAGAATAAAAGTATTTTAATTTTGAATGGAAGAATTTAAAACACCCAAGAAAATGTTTATGAGTAATTCCATTATTTCGGGAATTTTTTCCCTCGGCAAATGTCCCAATTTATTTAAAACTGAATTTGGTTTTGATGGCAGATTGCAATCAAGACCTATAATTAAATTTACAGTTTTATTTCCTTAAAGGAGCTTAACATCAGCGAAGAATAAAATCGTTCAGAGAGAGAGAGATTCTGAAATTAGTTCAGACTGTTCTTACATTTTCCATAATTCTCAGCATTAACATCTATGCTGTTTCAATGACTATTTTTAGCCTTTAAAGTAGCCAGTTACTAAATGACAACATTTATTTCACTGGCCTTTTTCTTGAATGGAATGAAATCAGTATATTATCAGATATTTCTTTTCAGTATTATTATCAGGAAGTTCATTCATTATTGAGAGAGCAAGTCGTAAACATAGGCTAAATCCTTTTCTCTGCATTATAAATTAATTTCAGAGTTTTGACATCACAATGAAAAAGAAAATATAGCGTGATTTTTGTCGCTTAACACCAGAAATAAAATACTTCTCTCTGACATAAGTGTTTGCATATTAAGTGAGAACGTAAATTGTTGCCTCTCATCACTCTCGAGGAAAAAAGTGTAAGTTCATAACCTTCATCAAATTAAATGGTGACAGGATGCCTTATTTATGGAGTCAATAATCATGGTTTTACATATGCGTCAATAATTTATTCCGACGAATTCATTTTCAGGACAAAGTAATAAATAAAATAACACCCTTGTTGAACATAACTTAATCTTCGTTACAAAGGGATACATGTCTACTCTGCTTATAAACACAGCGGGCATTTTTATACCCCGAAAAAAATAAATCGTTAAACGTATTTTCATAAATCCAAATAGATGAGCTAAACTGTTTTTGGTGATAAAACAGTGATTCTGAAAGAAAACCAACGGAAGTGTTTCCCTCGATTTTCATGTATACTTAATGTGACCATACGCCCCGTTTTTACTTTCTCGTATACGAAAGAAGGTATTGTAATCGTCAAAAAATTCGAACTCGAGATGTTGACGAATCTCCACGTTTTAGACCTCCCTGAGTCCGAAAAACACAATTTTGGATTATGTCTGTCTGTGTGTGAACACGATAACTCGAAAACTATGAGAGCTACGGGGATGAAATTTGGTATGTGAACTTGACACATAATTTGTAAGTTTCTATCAAATTTTGGACAAAATCCGTCAAAGGGAAGTCTGCCTGCCTGTCTGTCCGCGGTCATGCGAACACTATAACTCAAAAACTTGAATAGCTAGATGGACAAAATTTGGTACACAGTTTTATCGTCATGAATGTAGGTCCGTATAAAATTTTGGGCCAAATCCGTCAAAGGATTGACTGTCTATCGGTCTGTATAATTTACTATTGAAACCAATCCGTCATCTCCACATGCATGCGTACTGGAAGCAATCTTGTGTGCACGCACGCGAAAGGAGCGAATTACGTCAGTTTGTCCTTGAGACGGCAAGAGTGAAACCTAGCAGTGTGTGATAGATGCGTTTTAATCGGTACGCATCTCTTTGAACTCTTTACCTAGATATTTTTCAATCACTATAATGAAAAACCTTCTGATAGTCATTGGATTCTGGATAACAGTAGGTTCGAATTTTTTTAGCCACGCGGAGGAAGGAGAAACGGCACCTTTTGGGGGAAGTATACGAGAAAGTTTAGGGGAGAACACTCCCGCTGGTTTGGTAGCCTATCCCGTGGTCCCCAAGCACAGCTTCCGGTAGCCCAACTGTCCCGTTTTCAGAGAGAGCAACCCACGGATAACAATTTCGAACAAGAAGGCGCCAAAAATAAAAAATAATAATAATATTAATAAAAACGACGGCAGTGTTTAGTAGACAGTCGATGACAGAGAGTGCGTTATGCGTGTCACACATATGTAAGTTCAGGATTGCCATATTGGCCTTTTTAAGGCCAAATTATGGAAATTTGGCCTTTTTTCAAAGTCCTTGGCCTTAGAAATTTTCATTTGGCCTTAAATTCAATTTTGGCCTTTTTGGCTTTATTTTCGTTAATGACTTTTAGAATAATTTTTAATTACTTATTCTATTGTTTTGTAATAACTTTTTGATATTACACATTTGAAATGATATATAATGAGCTGTCAAACGAAATAGCTCCTGAATAGAACAAGGATGTTTGAAATTTCTTTCACTTAAATTTTAGTTTAATAATAGAGCATTGGCTCGTTTTCATGAAGCATAGCCTTTTCTTCTAATATCAAATGAGGTTTTCAGTCAATTTGGCCTTATTTTTAAGAAGGTTTGGCCTTATTTTGATCTGGCAAGCCTGTGTAAGTTGGTCAGAAGCCTGCTATCTCGCACTTAGTTCTAACTACATTACACCGCATGAAGTGACAGAATGAAACACTGGGAATATTGAAACCGAAAGTCGTTGAATGGAACTGTTCAAGCACTTTCACGCTAATCATTTAAATCATACGAACTTTCGTATAATTATTGAATATATTCTATGTCTGCCCGGCACTAATGCACCGAAGAAGGATCTTTTTTTTCTTATGAATAAGTTGTTTACGAGCTAGAAAGCACAGTTGCGAGTCGCAATTTATAAAGCAACGTGAATTACCAAAATAAATTTTAAGAAATCCCGCCGAGAATTCCATTCTTATTATAAATCAACACCAAATGTATTGAAGCAGAAATGCGTTCTTCAGGAAAATGCAAGATCACAAGAATTATTTATTTTCACGTGTTGATTCCTGTTCTTTTGATTAATAAATAAAAACTGAAGAAATATGCGTTTTCTTGAATTCACATAATATTACCTAAAAATTAAAAAATGTCCCGTTTTGAGGGGACAAAATGAATGGTCACTTTATGTATACTTATACAATACCGGGGGATTTGTGTTTAGTTCTGTAGTACAGCAATACCTAGGATTACCACGCGTCCCGTATATAGGGACTGTCACCGTATTTCGCTACTGAGTCCCGTTTTCGGAGGACTCTCAAACAATTAACTGAATAGGGAGAAATAGATCTATTCAGCCAGTTTGCATATCTAAAAGATTATTTAGGGAAAAATAACACCACGCAAACTGCGAAGCAACTGTGAAATTGAATATGAAAGAGAAGTAGCTGAAGTTTTTTGCAGATAGTTCAAAATACAGGATGTACACAAATGAAGTGATATATTTCAAAAATTATTAATAATAAAAAAAATGTTGGAACTACGAATTTTTTAAAATGAGATCGCATCTCAAAAAGTTTTTTTCAGATAAGCAACATGCCATTTCGGTGGTCTAAGGGGTCGTAAATTACTGGAAATCAAAAATTTGTTGAGAGCAATTATCTGAGAAAATATTAAAATTCGAAGAAAAATAAAAGCATACATTTTTAGGGAATTTTAATTTGTTAATTTACATGTAGTGTGAAATCTCAAGTGTGTGTTTACGTTTTTAAATTTTTAAACTCCTGGTGTGTTTTTATTAGACTCGGTGTTTGCGTGTTTTGACTTTTTGATCCTTGCCTTTTGGAAATGAACTTTACATTTTTTTAAAAAATACGGCTTATGATGTCATAATGTGTCTCAAGTTTTGTGATTATGTGTTTTCGTTTTTAATTATATATACGTTTGCATAAGTTTTATGATTTTTCTGTGTTCTACTTTTTGCTTTCTAAGGCATATTTTTTATATTTTTTATTTACTCATTGTGACTTTTGTTCTTTGTGTATTTGTCAGCACTCTGTAAATGGAGTTTTCTCTGTAGTGTGCTTTTCTTTAAATTAATAAATTTATGCAAAAAAAACTGAAGGGTTTTCGTGATATTCAAGAAAAACTGAAAAAGAAACCAGAAAACACGCATCGGCTTCTGCTGATCGGTAGCCATTGCGTAAGGAATTTTCTCGCTGTAACAAATTTAGAACGGCACAACGCCGCGTTATCTATTTGAAAAAAAAAAACTTTTTGAGATGCGCTCTCATAAAAAAAAACCCGTATTTCCAACATTTTTAGTTTTTTTTATATTAATTTTTGAAATGCGTCACTTCATTTGTGTACACCCTGTATATTGATCAGAATATAGCTATGCGAATATGAATTTGCCATTCCAGCCCACAATGCAAATGTGGGGAGAATATTTTCCCTAATGGCAACTCAATGACTTGGCAAAAGAAACAGGTTGTCAGTGGAAACGGTTGAAGCAATTTTGACTTGTCATTACAATTTTTAATGACTTGTGCCGAATTTTATAATTGTGTAAAAGAAGAAAATGATATAATTAAGAAAGTAAAATCACTTTAAAATATAACTGGGCTAAAAAGAATTGCCTTGCATCTTTTTTATTACTCCACGTGATCATTTTGTTAGATTGCTTAGACATATGCATTTGCCATTATCGAAAAAAATCTATACAGAATTTTTTTCAGAGTAAAATAAACTATTACGTGCCCACTTTTTCAAGTTTTATTTATTTAACACTTAAACGTCCCGTTATCCGGTTAACCTCCGGTTTAACCTGGCGGCTAAAACCGCTAAAAAAAGCCGGTTTAAGTTGTTTTTTTTAAACAACGTTTGTGGACAAAATTTTTATTAATAATAATATGCAATAAGTATGTATTAATACAATAATTAATTAATGCAATAAGTAATGATTATAAATAAACAATTAATACAATAAGTAATAATAATAAATTAGTAATTGTTGCAATAACTAAGTATTATCGACAAAATTTTTTATTAACATTGTTTGCACAAGAAATGAATTCATTGACCAATATTTATCATCTAATCTGCTCATAAAGACTCTTTCAGCAATGTGTCGATCCGTGAGTCGACACCTCTCATCGGAAACAACATCATTCAACGTAGATACTAATCTTTCGGACGCCACAGAACTTCCGATAAAAGATAAATATTTTTTGGCTACAAAAAACAGTCGCCTTTGCAGAAAATTATTTTTCATTAGTATTGTTTTTGCAGGAAATCAGTCCATTGGCCAATATTTAACTGTTCATAAAGACTCTTTCAGTAATCCGCCAACCAACAGACGCCTCGAGGAAGCGGTTGTCGGTGATTGGCCTAAGATGATGAAATTCAAAGCTTTATAACTTGATAAATTTTAGTCTAGTCAAACCTATCTTCCGACCCGGGTTTTCCCCCCGGTTTTTGGATATTTAAAAAAAAAATAACCGGGGCAAAAAAAAACAACAACAAAAAAACCCCCAGTTAACCGTAAAAAAACGGTTTTCGGTTTAAACCGGTAGGTTTTTCCCATCCCTAATCACTTCTTATGAAATAGCTGGTTGTGTATCATTACGATGCACATACATTACTGTATTACGATAGTAAAATGCACTATCACTTTCATGATGATTTCGACAGGAAGTTCTGAAGCAGTTTTGACCATTGTATTAACAAAAGTATTTCCCAAGTTTTGATGCATTAGCTGGAGCTATTTTATTCTGGTCTCTTGAAGTCAGGGTTAACGGAAAAATAAAATTCTATTTCATCAAAGGTGGATAATGAATTGAGTCCTTGTCTGGAACGTTAATTCACTTTACGACTGGTGTACGTTAAAAAATAACGATTGTTTCCAGGCCATTTATAAATTTTGGCTGACGCATAATATAGTCAAACAACACCTCAATCCAACATTTAAGATAAACACATAAGATTGCATAAAAGGATGTTGCAAAATACAACTAAGCAACTTTCCGTCGTTGATCTTTTGATTTTTTTCTCTCAGAATAAAGTACAGTCGGACCTCTATTTAACGAAGTCGCTAAATCCCGGAAAAAAGTTCGTTACATGGAAAATTCGTTAAATAGAGATTCACCTTTTAAAATACTTTAAACTACACAGAACAGATTTTAAATTTATAAACACTAAATATTATTAAAAAAGTAATTAATCACACCTTTATTTTCTATATTAATATCTATTTGTTTTATATATTTTACCCATCAAAAAGAAATCTCCTAGGGAAACAAGAATAAAACAAAAAATTGTCCGGGAATACACTGTATTTTCAATTAAAAAATAATTTTATACTAAAATTAATGAATTTTAGCATATAATCATAAGAAGGTTTGTTGATTTCTGCATCATGATCATTTCCATCTTCATCTTCATCGCAATTCACTGTTGTATTGTTTTTATTTTTCACACTGTCCACTTCAAAACTGCCTCATCCACATCGTCATAGGCACATGCTTTTAAACGTTTTGAACAAGAATTCGATGAATCATAATTTTGTATCTTATCGCGATTTTTTTATTATGTTTGATAAGCTGTTTGGAGGAATACCAAATTTTAAAGCAAAATCCTTTTTTTTTTCACTCCTTTATCCGCCTCACGAAGAATTACAATTTTTTGTTTGATGCTCAAGCAATTTCGCTTTGACATTTTCCAGCCTCAAGGTCATTGATCACCATAAAATGTGTTAAAAGAAAGAATAAGTTTGAAATGCTTAGAAATATTTTGAGAAATAGGGAGAAAAAAAATATTGGATCACAAGAAAAAGTTCGTTAAATAGGGAATGCACTTCGCTATTTGGAAGTTATTTTACTAAGAAATTCGCAAAATGTTCTTGGTTCCAAGAAAAAGTTCGCAAAATAGAGGTTCGTTAAATAGAGGTCCGACTGTTGTTCATTATTCTTAATGGTATATTAGATAACTCGATCCTCCAATTGCGTTTCAGTTTCAAATTTATCTGTGCAGTATACCTCATATCAAACATATTTGTTGGGTGAGAAATGGCAAAACTCCTTAAACATCACGATCGCATTTTAAGAGACAATTGCGTATTAAAGGCAGAAATCCTGCACACATATGCAACAAAATGCAACTGACGTGTCAAATTGTTTAATTTTCCGTGCGAGCTACTCATGACATCAGATTCGATGTTCCGAATATTTTGAAACATCAGAAAACGGCCTTACATTTCCAGAAGGAGATTTGTGATTACATCTAACGTGATCAGACATCCGGGATTAGCTGAGACAGTCCTGAATCTCCAAGTCCAGAAAAAATTTGTATCGCCATGACGAATGTCAAACTTCATGGCTTATGTAAACCGAAACACTTTAACTTTATAGACTTTACTCGCCTGACAATAAGAATCATAAAAAACAATACAATACTTTCGATAATTTAATAAAAAAATACAATGAAATAACTAGACAAAAAATGTCTTCGACCGCGTCAACGCTACAAGTACAAGTGGAATGACTAGAAAAGTAGGAAAATTTTCGAACCTGTCAAGGCAGAGAGCAATATTGCCACGTTTCTATTTTTTAAAAAAAGAGAAATTAAGAACAGTTATAGTGATTTTAAATAAAATCAAGAATTCTGACTCAGCTCTGGGGGAAGGGGCTGCAGCCCGATAGCCCCCTCCCTGGATTCGCCACTGTAACCGAAGAAAACTCGACATCTTTTCAACGCGACTGGAAGATCTGAATGCCTAAAATCACGAGCTAAACTCCTGTGCTGTAGGTATCTGAACTGGATAAAACCTGTTCTGCTTAATCATTTACATGATGTTCAGCAGGAAATGTCATGATCCAATTATATTTGAAAAATATTCAAAACATTTCAGAGCTTCTTGAACGTAGTAGCATATCTCGCTAGCAAAACTTGCCTCTGTTTAAAAAGAATTATAAAAGTTTGAGTTTATTTTTCAAATAGATTCCGGAAAAGCACGAATACGATGAGGCTAACAACCCCTCTGGAAATGTGCCTGAACCCACAGGTCTTTTAGGCACCCGAAATAGACTCTTAGAAACACATTTGGGCATAGAAGGCTGAGCGAAAAATTCAAATCGATGTTTCTACTGCAAAACTTCTAAAGCTGCAGTTCAAGGTAAATTCCCGTTCGAGGTCTCCCTCTTATTTGAATTAAATGATCAATTCCCAGAAATAAGAGTATTGGAAACCATTGCATCGAAGGTTAGCAGCTACTGTTTCAACCGTTTTGCTAACTGGGCAGTTTATGATTGGTTATCGCATTTTAACCTACATTTATTGCTCAGATAATCTTATTCGTATTTCAGAGAAGAACGAAAAACGTTATTGAAAGGTTTTAAAAAAATTGCCAGCTGTCGAGGTGGTCGTGGGAGCGGGTGGGGGGAAAATATTAATACTTTTATTTTTATTATCATTTAAGGTCAAATAGGACGAGATGAAAAAATTATACTTCGGCCTGAATGCTATTTTGCCTTTCTGAAACTGATTTCATGAAATTCCTTGTTTTTGTTAAACGGTTTTAAAAAATAATTAATTGGTAATGAGACAGATACATGTTAGAACGAAATCCCTTGTGAATTCATTCTGAGAACCGGCCTAATCTCAAAATTAAAATTTTAGTTAAGTAATAAAATAATGGCCACATGATGTATATTTTCTAAGCTATATAAAACCGTTTAAATTTTAGTTTTTAGAGCTTCATAATAAATTCATTACCCTTGTTTAAAACTGTGATAATTTTTCAGTTTTTATTGAAAATTACTAATATTTCATTGATTAAGTTTAAATATTTCTATAAATGTCCAATTATCCTATTTGGAAATTAAAAGAAAATAAAAAATTTATTTTTTATTCGTTTCCGAACTAAACTAGCGGATTATAATCTAAATAAATTTAGCAATTTATTAAAAGCTGAAAAATTTATGTTTGCGTCGAATAGGCCATAAATAGGACGAGTTAACAAAAACAGTGTCTAAATATGATACTATATTAAATAGAAATGTTCTTTAATCTATAAGGCAAACATAAATAATATATACAACAAGATAAAATAAAATATTTGTGAAAAGTTCTATAAGCTTATTTTAGTCAAATAACAACTAAAATCGGCAGTCAGTTTAAGGAAACATTCTGCAAGATTGGATGATGTAGCCATCTTACAGTATCTGACGTCAGTACGACAAAATATTGTATTATGACGTCATTATAACAAAATACTAATAAACGGAAATCATCCATCTATCATGTAATAACTATTACTCTTCAGTGGTACGGAATAAATTGCAGCCTAGTGGTGGCAACAAGCACATTAAATGATCGCAAAACCATCTTGAAAGATTGGCAAATATTTCATCAAACCAAAAATGAGAAATTCGATGCATTCCTTTGACACAATCTGTCTGATGAAAGTGACGAATAGACCGTCTTTGATCACTTTTGCTAATTTGGGCAGTCTTTTAAGCTGATGAATGTTCTTTTCGCTCTCGTTACCTCTTACGTGACGTAATGGATGACGTATGTGACGTAATGGTAGATATTTGAGCTCAGTGGGTTAATGTAAGAGCGTCATAGTGCGACCTTCATTCAATACCCAGGAGAGCCGATTAAGGGGTCTATTCTGGTACCCCCGGTTGGGTTGGGAGTTGGGTTAGGTTCCGTTGTTAACGTGCGGAACCCAACCCAACGCCTGTTCATGAATGGTGTCAAGTAACTGTCTGTGTCATGCAACATCCAATTACGCGCTGTCGGTGTCAACTTCACTCTTTTATTTCTCTTAGAAAAAATGCATTTGAATTCTACATTAAAATGGCGCAGCACATTTTACCTCCAGCAGCATGTTAGCTGGAGGAAAATATACTTATTAAAACGTAGCGTTAAACATTAAGATATCACCTTAGCTTTCAACAATGGAAGAGAAACACGAAAATAAATATTTGTTTAAACAATGGAAATGGTTTCAATTGCGTTGCAACAATGAAAAGTATTGTTGTAAATTATGCCAAAAAATTTTTTTTTAATTTATTAAAATTAGAGAAAAAAATTGTACGACAACTTAACTGACATCATTGAAAAGATCATTTTTTAAATTTTCAGATGGTATAAAAATAATTTTTGTGCTATAATATATTCGAACATCATTAAGGAAAAACGCCAAAATTTATCTTAATTTTTAATTAATTGAAATTCTAATTAAAATTTCAAAAAAAAGCTCCGAGGTGCACATTCCCACCCTTCAAGGTATCTTTGTGCCAAATTTCGTTGCTCTAGGTCTAGCAGTCTGTCCTGTAGAGTGCCAACACACACACATTCTCCTATTATTATTAGTAGAGATAACCAATTGAGGGTGTAATGTATATATTTGTTTATTTTTTTCAAATAATGCTCACGGCCGAGTTTCCGTTGTTAAATTTTTCTCAATATCAAGGGAAGGGAAGGTAGGGGAAAGGGGTGACAAGAAGACAAACGTTCTGTTCACAATCCTAAAAATTATTTATTTTTAGGATTGTGAATTACTTATTTTTATATTCTACTTTTATAAATACTATAAATACACCTTTGCAACTCAAAGCAATTATCATCCCAAGAAGTTAAATATTACTGTAAATCGAGGATTTCCACACACTGAAAACGTTAGATACATCCTCTGCTTTCAGCTGTTTGAAATAATTTTTAAAATGCTCATTTCATCGAATGAATCCGCAATACGCCTTATATCTTCATTTTACTAAATTTCAGTCAAGCTCAAACGAAATTAACTCTTTTCATATTTTAAAGAATACAGTCGGACCTCTATTTAACGAACCTCTATTTTGCGAACCTTTTCTTGGAACCAAGAACATTTTGCGAATTTCTTCGTAAAATAACCTCCAGATGGCGAAGTGCATTCTCTATTTAACGAACTTTTTCTTGTGATCCAATACTTTTTTCCTCCCTATTTCTCAAAATATTTCTAAACATTTCAAACTTATTCTTTCTTTTAACACTTTTTATGGTGATCAATGATCTTGAAGTTGGAAAATGCCAAAGCGAAAGTACTTGAGCATCAAAGAAAAAAATTTAATTCTTCATGAGCTGGATAAAGGCGTGAAAAAAAGGATTTTGCTTTAAAATTTGGCATTCCTCCAAACAGCTTATCAACCATAATAAAAAAATCGTGATAAGATACAAAATTATGATTCATCGAATTCTTGTTCAAAACGTTTAAAAGCATGTGCGATAATGTGGATGTGTGACAATGTGGATGAGGCAGTTTTGAAGTGGACAGTGTGAAAAATAAAAACAATACAGCAGTGAATTGCGATGAAGACGAAGATGGAAATGACCATGATGCAGAAATCAACAAACCTTCGTATGATAAAATGCCAAAATTCATTAATTTTAGTATAAAATTATTTTTTATTGAAAATACAGTGTATTCCCGGACAATGTTTTGTTTTATACTTGTTTTCCATGCAGATTTCTTTTTGATGGGTAAAATATATAAAACAAATAGATATTAATTTACAAAATAAAGGTGTGATTAATTACTTTTTTAATAATATTTAGTGTTTATGTATTTCAAATCTGTTTTGGGTAGTTTAAAGTATTTTAAAAGATGAATCTCTATTTAACGAATTTTCCATATAACGAACTTTTTTCCGGGATTTAGCGACTTCGTTAAATAGAGGTCCGACTGTAAATAGTATTATAGATGCACGCACAAGTCACCCTATAACGCCACGCTATTCTAATCGATTTTTAGATGCAAACTTGCTAATAAATCCAAATAACTTTGCAATGGATCGAATTATTATTTATATCACTGCTATAAAAGTATAATATGATTCATTAAAATCGTTAATGTAATAACGTAGTTTGCGAAATTGTATGGAATAAATTAACCGCGGTTTATATGTTGTGGGTTTAGCCATCAATTACAACTTATTCCCCCAAAATTCAGAAATTTTCTTATATTGACTGACGATTGAAAAGCACTATTATGGTGTATTAATTTTTCCATGCATTAATCTCATTGATTATAACCGTTTTCAATTTTGAATACTAACTACAACTACAATAGTGCATGTTAATAACCAATCTAATAGTAGATGGTACAATTTTTGGTTTACGATATTTATGACTGTTATAATAACTGATGCTATAACTAATTTTTCTCTTTTTACTAGAAAAAGGTCACATCCCCCAGGATATTTTTAAAGCTATTACAATAGTTAAGCTTTCAAATACCGCCGAAAAGGCACTTAAACACATCTAATCCATTAGGTCCACAATAAATCCTGTACTTCTAGCTGTGCAAATTTAAAGAGTAAGATTCGCAATTTTTACTTTCTCGTATACGAAGTATGCAGAGAGAAAGTGTTGTAATCGTCAAAAAATTCGAACTCGAGATGTTGACGAATCTCCACGTTTTAGATCTCCCCGAGTCCGAAAAACACAATTTTGGAATTATGTCTGTCTGTGAACACGATAACTCGAAAACTATTAGAGCCACGGGAATGAAATTTGGTATGTGATCTTTACACATAATTTGTAGGTTTCTTTCAAATTTTGGACAAAATCCGTCTAAGGGAAGTCTGTCTGGCTGTCCACGTTCATGTGGACACTATAACTGAAAAACTTGAATAGCTAGATGGATAAAATTTGGTACACAGTTTTATTGTCATGAATGTAGGTCCGTATAAAAGTTTGGGCCTAATCCGGCAAAGGGTTGACTGTCTGTCGATCTGTATAATCTCAAACTTGTTTTAATAAACGATTCTTTGAGTAAGTCAAATATATTGGACGGAAATAAACAACAAATAAAGTTATTTTCAGCTCAGGTCGGCCGTGAAAATTGATAATTTTTTGTAGTACGGATCTGATTTTAGTACGGTCAACCCGAGTACAAAATATTTTCAAATTTATCATATCGAGCTAGTTCACTTCTCATATTAATTCCTTCGTAAAAGAATGAAAGATTTAAAACTGAAAGTGAGTGAAATATTAGAATACATACGAAAATACAGTTTGTTGGTCTTCGTAGAACAGTATAACTTAGAATTTTTCTTTGTTATTTTTATCATCAAAGTAAAAAAAAAAATACATTTCATGTGAATTCTGAACCTGATCTAGATAAAAAAAAACAAGATAATTAAACTGCTGTACCAACTTGATTGCTAGGCCGTAGAACCGAATTTCGGTACTTTTCCGTTAGCCGGGCGCAAATGTCGCCAATTGTGAACCAAACGCGAGCCAAGTCGTCAAGAGACTGGTTGTAAGAAATTTGGCGGAATTCTACATTATTTGGCGATTTTTCGCTTTCGCCCGGCTAACGGAAAAGTACCCGAATTTCAAGCTGACTGGGAATTTTCGCAACCGTGTCACCCCGTAAATGGTTTTGGTATTTTTTTTCTCCCGCGAAAAAAGTCGACCCGGTAGCGAAAGATTTTATTTCTAGAAAGGCTTTGAGTATAAAAAATGTCCATTTTTCTTTTGTAACATATACCCCATAAACCATTATAAAGCACTGAAATATTATTTCAGTGCCTGCTTTCCAATGCTTGAAAAACAGATTCAATAATTGATATGTTTTGATAACTTCAAGACATCAAATTCCAATTTTCTACCAAACATCTTTAACATTCCATGCCAGCACGATTTCTGGAAAGAGCTTCAAAGCAAATAAAATTTAAATACTTCGGATAGCTGTTTACATTAGTCAACGCTTCTCTTTGAACTGTCACTCTCTTTTCTTGTTCATTCGAGAATCACTGAGGTATTACAAAGCAAGAGAATATCATTTCGAATACTTGATGTTATTGTTGCTGATATTCTGAAATACTTTCGAAATGTAAAGGAATATGTCAAGATTATGTTTTTAAAGAACTGTTTCTTTTGAAATGTCAGCTAACTTTAATGCCCTGTCTAAATATATTTGACGGAAACATATCCAATACAATAGATTTGAACTATTGATAGACTTTTTTTCAATGACTGTAAGCCATAAACATTTGGACAAAGCCATGAACATTGTGCATATTTTGAAATTTGTTTTGCGAAAATAACTTTTCACTGAAAAGAGCTGAATAACTGACAAACATTGTTTTTAGTATTGAGTAATATTCTATTCAACAATAATCTAGTCGCATCACGGTTTTGATTTGTTTCGATAAAATCCTTATGCCAAGATTCTGAATATATGTGACGTAATTCTAACTTATGAAAGAATTCTAACAGAGAGACAATAATCGATATTGCACGTGACAAAGGTACTGTCACGATTTTCAAGGTTGATTCCTGAAGGTTTGCGCATAGAAATAACATTGAATTGCTGGAAGACTGTTTAAAAATACAGTGGAGTCTCCCTATAACGAAATCGCTTGGTTCCAATTAAAAAATTCGTTATAGAGAGAATTTCGTTATACGGAGATTAGAGATTTTTGCAGTTATTTAAGTAAATGTTACAAACCTTTTAGTATGTGCGGTAAGTTCAAAAATATTTAATTATGACTTTCAATTAAAAATGAAGTAATATTTATTATAATTTTTTAAAACTTATACTAATTTTTATTGTATAAATAAAATGCTCAAAAGTTAAGACAACTCACCAATTTAGAGAATAACATGTACTAGTATGTACTTACGTTTATTTTACTTGAAAAATTTCCGTTATTTTACATTGCTTTGCATTTCGTGATATTAAATTTTCAGAAAAATTTTTACTTTTTATGAGTGAGTGGTTCCAGAAACAGGCACGTGTGAGTGAATTGGTTGCACAGAAATTATCAACTTTCTTCAAAAATGACAAAAGATAAACCTCTGAAAAAATTCGTTATAGGGAGACAACCACTTCTTTATATGGAGAATATTTTGAATGTTATTTAACATTCCGATTAAAAATTTCGTTATAGGGAGAAATTCGCTGTAGAGAGACTTCGTTGTAGGGAGACTCTACTGTATGTACATTATCTTTGACTAAAGCAAATAAAGATGGAAATTATTTCTGATTAAATGTAGTTTTCTTTTTAATTAAACATCTTAATGAAATTTAAAAATTATATAAATCAATTTGAGAAGGTACGAAAAAAAAAACTAAAAGGTTGCAAGTTTTTCTTTAACTTGTAAGGAAAAGTACTATCATAAACTGGGAACAGTGGCGAATCAGGGTGGGGGGGACTGTCGGGTTTCAGCCCCCCCCCAGAGCTATACCAAAATTCTTGATTTTATTTAAAATCACTACAACTGTTTGTTCTTAATTTTCATTTAAAAAAATAATAAAATCGTGACAACATTGCTTTCTGGCTTGATAGGCTCGAAAATTTTCCTACTCTTCTCGTCATTCCACTTGTAGCGTTGACGCGGTCTAAAACATTTTTGGCTGGTTATTTCATTGCATTTTTTATTAAATTATCGAAAGTATTGTATTGTTTTTTAAGATTCTGGCAGGTGAGGAAAGTCTGTAAAGTTAAAGTGTTTTGGTTTACATAAGCCATGAGGTTTGACATTCGTCACGACGATAGAAAAATTTTATGACCTCATCCCCCCCTCCAGACCCGTATCTTGGATTCGCCAATGACTGGGTGTCCACTGTAACCGTGGTCCAACATTTAATTTCTAAACCTTTAGAAATAGTTGCATACTTCCAGGTGGGAAAATGCTTTAATTGACGTAAAAAATTATTTTTTTTCGTTGTTTGAGTCAATAAATACAATGATGAAAAAAATTACGAAATCTAAATTTTTATATAGTCCCCTTGTCCTATTAATCATATTCTTTAAAATGTTTTTGAAACACTGACATTTTAAACAAAAAAAGTTCCTCTCTTCTGCAACTAAAACTGGCCGAGTAATGAAGTTTTGAATTTCATTATTTTAACCCAATCTACAGCTACCTCGAGCAATCGCCGGGCATTGATTGGAGGATCTTCCTCGTAGAAGCCATTGAAATGGTCTAAACTCGTCTAAAATGATATTCAAAGCTTCATAACTCTGTCAGTTTTAATCGCAGAAGAGTGGTACTTTTTTTACTTTCTCGTATACGAAGTATACAAAGAGAAAGTATTGTAATCGTCAAAAAATTCGAACCCGAGATTTTGACGAATCTCCACGTTTTAGACCTCCCTGATTCCGAAAAACACAATTTTGGAATTATGTCCGTCTGTGTGTCTGTATGTCTGTGTGTCTATGAACACGATAACTGAGAGCTAAGGGGATGAAATTTGGTATGTGGTCTTTAAACATAATTTGTAGGTTTCTATCAAATTTTGGACAAAATCCGTCCACGGGAAGTCTGTCTGTCTGTAGGTCCGAAGTCATGCGAACACTATAACTCAAAAACTTGAATAGCTAGATGGATAAAATTTGGTACACGGTTTTATCGTTATGAATGTAGGTCCGTATAAAATTTTGGGCCAAATCCGTCAAAGGGTTGACTGTCTGTCGGTCTGTATAATTTACCATTGAAACCAATCCGTTATCTCCACGCGCATGCGTACGGAAGCAATCGTCTGTGCTCCCGAAAGGAGCGAATTACGTCCGTTTGTCCTTGAGACGGCAAGAGTGAAACCTAGCAGTGTGCGATAGATGCGTTTTAATCGGCAGGCACCTCTTTGAATTCTTTGCCTAGATATTTTTCAATCACTATAATGAAAAACCTTCTGATAGTCATTGGATTCTGGATAACAGTATGTTCGAATTTTTTTAGACACGCGGGGGAAGGAGAAACGGCACCTTTTGGGGGAAGTATACGAGAAAGTTTAGGGGAGGACACTCCCGCTGGTTTAGATTAAAATGTCAGTGTGTAACCGCACTGTTTTCCGAGCTCGCCACCTAGCGGCCGTTGGAGGAGATGGCCAGTCCATGTTCTGGAGTCGACGATTTAACATGGTGTTGTGCCCCGATGATTGTATATTTTATATGTCCTGAAGTGTTTTGTCCTTAATTGTTTGTCCCTGTATGTTGCGTCCTTTTGTGTTTGATTAAAAGTATTTAAATGAATAAAGACCTTTTCTTTGAACGTCTACTGTTATCCCTAGCAGGAATTAAATTATGTCGCCCAAATGGTTACAAGTGCATTAAAAATATTTTCCTAAATATGACTAATAGGACCGGGGGACTGTATAAAAATGTAGACTTCGTAATTTTTTCATCATTGTATTTATTGGCTGAAACAGCAAAAAAATATAATTTTTCATTTCATTTAAAGCACTTTCCCAACTTCAAGTACATGCCCATCTCTAACGGTGTAGAAATTAACTACTGGGACACGATAGAGTGGACAGTCCTGTATAAAATATCGGATAATTAATCAGCCTTATAGCTATCAACTTACTATAGCATGCGACGGGTAAAAATAATCCCTTCTTTAAAATCAGAGCTCTCTTTACGCACTATTTTCCTAGTCTATTTCTCGCCGTTGATTTCATTCAGCTGTGGAGACCACCTGTTCATTCAACTGGGCAACATATCTGCCTAATTCAATACTCACTTCCTCAGCGGAAAGTTTTATGCTTGCTCTGCTGAACGAATTCTAGAATTACATAACTGCCCTTCAAAAATGCGCTTAACTTTCCGATTTCCCGGGCAAAACTAAAAACTTACATCGACAAGGTTTCTGCCGGATGCTTAAAGTACAACAGAACTTCAATTAACCGTCTCCGTCCGGACCAGGGTAGCGACGGATAACAGAAATCTCTTAATACATATGTGCAGCAGTGGCGAATCCAGGGGGGTGCTATCGGGCTGCATCTCCCCCCTCCCAGAGCTAAACCAAAATTCTTGATTTTTCACCAAAACTGTTTGTTCTTAATTTTCATTTAAAAAAAAATATTGAAATCGTGAGAACATTACTTTCTGACTTGACAGGCTCGAAAATTTTCCTACTTTTGTAGTCATTCCACTTGCACTTGTAGCGTTGACGCGGTCGAAAACATTTTTTTGCTAGTTATTTCATTGTATTTTTTTATTAAATTATCGAAAGTATCGTAGTGTTCTTTGTGATTCTTATTGGCAGGTGAGGAAAGTTTGTAAAGTTATCCAAGTGTTTTGGTTTATATAAGCCATGAGGTTTGACATTCGTCATAAAGATACAAAATTTTTATGACATCAGCCCCCCCCCCCAGAACCGAATCGTGGATTCGCCACTGATGTGCAGTAACTGCTGGATTGAGACGAAAATGAAAATAAAATCCTTTAAAAGTGAATAATAGATACATGTTGCATTTGATTTAACAAAACGGTCAATATAAACTTCAATAGAAGAGTAGCAATGTAGAGAAATGTTCTGCAATACTGTAAACCTACGTTACTTTCACGATGACGGATAACAGAAACTGACGGTTAATCGAAGTTTTACTGTACAGGAAAAAGCTTCGGGGTGTATCTTTATTCCAAGTTAATTAAATACTGAATATGATCCTGTTGTAATTAAAGGAAATCGATATATATGAACAGAATAAAAACAAGTAAATGTTGCTCTGAGTAATCTGGTTTTATATTTAAAGTGATATATTTTTTAAAATTCATGGTGCTGTTTCTATAGTTTTAAGAGGCGTAGAAACACATATTATGTCATCCGACGACGAAGTGGTTGTACGTACGGTTCTACTAGCGTTGTCATTCACTTTCACTGTCGTGTGTTCAGAAACATCAGATGTTCAAGGCCAATGTCGGTCCGAAAGTTAAAATCAAATAGTTTTAATTAGTGAAATTATAAAGAAAACGATTTTAAGCAGTGGCGAATCCAGGATCCGGTTCTGGGGGAGGGGGGCTGAGGTCATAAAAATTTTGCATCGTAGTGACGAATGTCAAACCTCATGGTCTATATAAACCAAAACTCTTTAACTTTACAGATTTTACTCACCTGACAATAAGAATCATAAAGAACAATACAATATTTTCGATAATTTAATAAAAAATACAATGAAATAATTAACCGAAAAAAAGTTTTCGACCGCATCAACGCTACAAGTAAAAGTGGAATGACTAGAAAGGTAGGAAAATTTTCGAGCCTGTCAAGCCAGAAAGCAATGTTGTCACGATTTTATTATTTTTTAAAAATGAAAATTAAGAAAAAACAATTGTAGGGATTTTAAATAAAATCAAGAATTTTGGTTTAGCTCTAGGGGGCTGCAGCCCGATAGCCCCCCTGGATTCGCCACTGATTTTAAGCAATAAAGGCGAACGTTAGATTATGGCAGCTTCTCAAATTTCAGGAGAATCAGGATTAAAGTTTTTATGTTTTTCATTTGCTATCATGTTTTTCAGTTTTCTTACGAAATAATTTATATTAAAAGGGGGGGGGAATCTCATGCACATTTGCAGAGTGCTTAAGTAATGAAAAAAACATGAAAAACAGAACTGATGAATCAATTCACAGTAACTTTAGTTTGGCAAAATATATAAATATTCAATTTCTATGTAGGAAAAAGAAGGACCCTTTTGAACGAAAGTAAAGATATCCGAGAGCTGACAAAATAAATTAATTCTAGTATAACTTCTATTTGATATTAAAGGAGTTCCGAGTCGATGAATCAACATAAAATAAAAAAGAAAGAAGCTGCTAACCTCAGCTAAAAAAATACCTGTCATAACTCCTATTTGATATCATCACAGAATCAAAACAATATCCAGTGTGTAGTGTATGCTAAATTGTAGACAGATAGTCTGAATCTCTTTGGCATGTAGCCAAATTCCTGAGCGTTACCGAAATTTGAGAATGATCCTAATATAGATTAAATTAGCCTTCATATAAACGAATATTTATTCTTTAAATCTAAAATACACTTTTTAAATCTAAATAATTTGATTGATCATGCTTAAAATTTCTTAATTATACCCAAATAAGTTATGAGTATTGTTGTGAAAGTATTACTCATTTTTTTATTACTATAAAACGCTATTAACTCTTTAACTAGTACAACTTCTGAATACCCGTTAACCTAAAATGTACTACTTTAGGGCCATAATGACCAACATTTTTCAAGCATTCCAAGGAATTCCATTCAGGCCAATCAATTTTTCAGGCAGGCAAGTCCATTCCACACTAGATGCCTTCCCGTAAACCAAAGTGATTCTTTTCATAAATACTATATATTTTTATTAAATAGCTTATGATGATTACTTTTCCCGGCTCAGCTGTTCAAAGTTTAAATTCAATTTCTTTCAACTAAGAGCGTTCTCTTGTATCGGAAATCACGAACTACTTTAAATAATAGTATGCTAAGTCAGCACATTAAGCGCAAAAAGGCATTCCGTCTAAGAGGAAATCCCTCATTTTATCGCTGTGCTGAATCTGCTAACCAGACATGACTTTTTATTTTCTCTGAACTGATTTTGGCTGTATCATGGAAAGTAATTTTAGTGGATATCTATACTTATAAAAGGCAATGTTTGTGTGTGTGTCTGCGATGTCCAGACGAATCTATCGCACTTACAGCTATGAAATTTGGCACACAGGTAGCCGTAATGGTGACTGAATGCACCTCGAAGCCGAAATTTTAAAATTTAATCTAGAATTTTTTTATTTAATGTTTTGTGTTGTTTTGGTTGATTTTTCGCACTAATGTCTCAATAGAATGGTTTCGAATGAATGTACGACAAAAATAGATAGAACATCGGAAAGAGCACGCGATTTCCGTTCTAATGAAGTTAGTTTTGAATTTCTAACGTAATTTACTGAATTTTGAGGATTTTTTTAAAAAATAGTCAGTTTCATCATCTAAATGTTAGTTTTGTTTTTAAATTTGTTGCATCCGACTTTCTAATAACACTATTATTTTCAGCTTATAACTAGAACGGTTCTGTCCGATTTAAAACAAGAACGGTTAAAATATCTTCTTCCGTTTTTTTTAAATTAATTTTTTTCTGGGCCGTTGCGAGTTATTTTTCTCGATCGAGTTCCTCGCGCGGCACTTCTTCGGAACGTTTATGCCAATTTTGATTGGCGGACGCGCAGGATACGTCATGACCTTCGCCTGAATGAATTACTTCGATTATTATTTTCGTATTTGATTTATATTTTGCTTGCTGTATAATAATCATTTTCACGTTCCAATTTTGTAATATTGTTTTGGATTAACGTACTCTGCACTGTAGCGCGAAAAAAAAAATAAGCAAGAAAATCAAAAAATGTGTATCTTTTGTTTTGATTTTGTTTTCAAAACTTTTTTATGTCATTGTGGGCTGTTTTTTTTTTTCATTTTGTTGAAGTCCTGATTCCTCGGGCAACGCCGTACGTGTACTGCTAGTAATATATAAAAGCGCTGATTAGAGATATCGCAACATTTAAATACATAAGAGTACTTGAAATTCTGGACTCTTCTTCAACAGAGAAATCATTATCTTATAGGGTTAAGTGTGTCAGCGTTACTTTTTGGCACGAAAAACAAAAATATTATTTGGTAAAAATGTTAAATAAAATTATTAAAAAGTTCAGACTAATATTAAATAATCTTATATACTCATGATTATTTTTTTACTTATCTATAGATGTAAGTTATAGATTTCTGATAACATTGTGAATTATTATATAGCTATCGATTTGTCCAAAA
Source organism: Araneus ventricosus (assembly GCA_013235015.1). Classification (NCBI taxonomy): domain Eukaryota; kingdom Metazoa; phylum Arthropoda; class Arachnida; order Araneae; family Araneidae; genus Araneus; species Araneus ventricosus. Next base: position 143,341 of record BGPR01001124.1, read on the forward strand.
CTATACTTTCAATGGTTAGGCTTATTTTTCATCTAAAAGCGACAGATATTTCGAATGTTAAATGAAATCACGAAATTAATTAAATGTAAGTTTAGGAATCTGGAAGTCTATACATATATTCGCCTTCTCTTCTGTAATTTATAAATTTTTTATTACATATTTTCGTAACAGAAATGTAATGAAGTATCCCAATGGGAGATTACACAATTAATATTTCGGTTTTTTTTTATTCCAATAAGACAGATGAATATTTGAGCGAAGAATTTTTACCCTAAAAGCTGAATCCCCAGTCATTGAACTACTTCACTTTTCGACCTTCACATTTGAATGTTCTTGTTTTTTCATAATAGCTGTGACGTCACATGTTCATCGTGGACGTCCGACAAATTCCTTACATAATCGAGAAATGACACTGGAACTCGTAAAACCAGACCTCACTAGATAATAATTTTGTACATTCAAATTTTTTCTAAATACATCGCATAGCGACATTGATGCGCTTCAAGATACGCTTCCGCTTATGTAAGCATTTACTGGATTTGCGAGGATTTTCGTTTACTTCGGATTAGAGTATATAAAAAAAAGTGATACAGAATAATCAATAGCGCAAATTTAGAAGAATTAAAACAAAAATTCACAAATTCAACTTGTATTCCTTTATAACCCCATGTCATCACCAGTAAAATTATTAGCATGAGTTAAATTATCTTACAGTTAATATATTTTATGCTTAATTTGTTGTTTATGAATAAATATCTTAAAATAAAGGCGGCAAAATCCTATTAAATTTACAGCATGAATTGAAAACAAAGTTAGTTTTTGACATTTTTTTCAATGTTTTGCACAAGGAAAAATTAATTTTTTGAAGACATAAATACTATACAAATCAATAAAATCAAGATACCAAAAAAATCATCATTTAAAGTGATAGAAAATTTTTAGTTTTCATGAAATTAAAGGTTGTAATTATAGTTATTAAGCAAATTAAAATCTGAATGATAAAATTTCAGAATAATAAGTCAAACTATTCTGAACCATAGAGTTGCTGCCAATATAAAATAAATAAAGCATAATAAAAAAAATTGATATATTTTTTTAAAATTTAAAAATGATTTTTCTCTGAAGTGAATCTTAATTTTAAATAATGCTACGTACCTTTACTTTAAAAGTGAACATAGAGTGTTATCCAAGGTACAAAGCATAAAAAGTATCCATTTTAAGAAATTCTTCTCATTAATTATCAGAGCAATAATTGATGCAAAGCAATCAACATTAGTCTATCATCCCTTTAGAATTTCAAACATCGAAAGCTGCATATTAAACGCTTTTATAGCAAATTTGCGCTAGATTTAACTGGATTGCTAAATGTTCTCGCGTACATTGGCGAAACAAAGAAACAGGCACATCATGGCGTCTCCACATGAAACATAGCGCATTTGTGATGAAACAATAGAAAATAATTTTAGAGGAAGAAGAGCTTTCTACTAAGAGCGCACCTCTACATTAAAAAGGTAAGAAGAAGTTCTAATCAGCTAAAATATTCTTAAAAAGAAATCATTGTTTATTCCGTGCAACGTTCGTCAATTTTCTTTTGTACTGACCTCATGCACATTTATGCAATTTTTTTGAAGGTTTGCAATTTATTATCGAGATGTATTTTAAGATTTATTAGTCACGCACTTTTCATTACTTTCTTTGCTTTTTTCCCAAGCAAATGTTCATCCAGAATGTTCCGTATAAATCTGTGGTATTTTAAGCTTCTTGGAGCTTAAATTCTTGCGTGCTTTCTTAAAATATCATATATATGTTACCGGCAATGTGTGAAATGCCGGCATTCTATAGAATGCCGGGCGTTTTTAGGCAAAGTATGAAATATGAGATTTATTATATACTTTTCCTAGGCATTGTATATATTACCTAGGCATTCTATAGAATGACAAATGCTATTTAGACAAAGTATGAAAAAAAGTTCATAATAAGGCTATTATTTTAAAGGCGTGCATTCCTCAAAAATACAAATGTTATTTAGAAAAAATAATAAAAGAGTACCATTAAAAAATCTTTTATTCAAAATTCGTAAAGCAAAATGAAAGTTTTCATATCAAAGTTTATGCCTTTCTCATTAAAGAAAACAAAATAAATTGTGAATCTACTTATTACATCAAGGAAGCAAATAATTTAATTTTGAATTGCACTTAACTTTATTTCTTATCTAAGCAAATCGGCGATTTATTTCATACTTTGCCGGTTTGTCATTTGGCATTCTATAGAATGCCTAGGAAATGTGTGAAATATAAATCGTTTCATACATTGCCGGCTAGTTTTAGGCATTATATACAATGCCTAGGCATTCTATAGAATGCCGGATTTCAAACTTTGCCTTTAATATATATAATTGTATTTTCCGACCTGCCAATCATTGCGTTTTAAATAATATAATTTCTTATACTCAGAATAACTGCAACTAAATTTTTATTATTAGTAATAACTGTTTTATAATTTTCATTACATTTAATTTTTCTAATTGTTAGATTGCAAATATTGCATTAACATCATTTTTCGGTTTTGTCAGTATTTTTAATTAATTTAATTCTTCGCCACTAAAGTTTCTTTCTTTTCTTGTGGCAACTTTGGCAAATTTTGAAATTCAAACGTTAATTTTAGCCGTTTCATTTAATTTCTAAATTTTACTTAATTATTTACTTTGTTTTCGATTCAATTATTATTTGTCTTAACTTTTGTTGTTGTTTCCATTAAGGTTTCAACTTTATTAATTTTTAAATTCAAATTTTGCAACGGGATTATTTCTTCGCCATCTTGGCTCGCGTAGGTTTTTTGCGCTATGAGGTCTTGGGCGTCTGTATCTGGAATCGTTTTCCGTTACTTTTTGAATTCTTTGTGTGATGGGGTAAGCGAGTGGTTGGTGTTGTTCCAGCTGCGGGCCCCCAGGGCCGGTGGGGCCTGGTGTCTTGTCTTGTCTTGCCTCTGCTTTAATTTTTTCGTTAATATTTTTTTGTATTCCTGAGTCTGAAGCTGAAGATTCTTTTTATTCTTCATTGGTATTCCTAAAAAGATGCAGTTTGAAAAAACACAGTGATGTATGGTCTGAAAGACGAGATGAAGTTTTTTTCTACAACACTATGCCTGAACAATCTGTGAATTAAGGTGCTGTGTGTGAAAGAAAGCATTTCTTTCTTCTTCATTTAAAATGATCTCTGCTACGTGGTGGCGTGAACGCTGATTTTCATCAATGTTACAGAGTTATAAATAATCATCACCTTTTACAAGATCTGCAATATGAGTAATACCTTCAGCATTTTTATTCTTCATCGTAATAATGTGTACTCTTAATCACAGAGATCGTGATCATCTTTTAAACGTCTATTCCTGCTCAACGTTTTTTTTCCCATCTTCAGCTTTTCCGATTTTTGAATGAATGATACAAATCTAAAAAAATGGCCGAAGAAAATGCGAAAATGTGCAAGTTGCATACTTCAAAATATCTTTGTTAAGTGAATATAAAGAAAATTCACTTATTTAATAGTATTCATCAATTCAAGAAGTGTTTTTTATGTGGCAATGAATAATGTTCATTACATTTCTATCAAATTTAGGTTGTCTTTTTTTTACTTTCTGTTCTGAAATATAATTCTTAGGCCTGCAGTGCTAATGTGTAGCTACAATTTTTATTTTTTGTTTTGTTTGATAAATGTTCATTCCTGTGCATCAATTTTTATGCATATATCTAATTTTTTGTGGCAGTAATTAATTTCAATATTAGTAATTGTTAAATAAAAAATTATTTAAATTTTAATAAAATTGTTTTGGTTTAATTATTTCTTAGCATTGTACTACCACTATATGTGAATTGACTTTTAATTAAGTAGCTAGGGTTTTCAGGTCAACAAAGGTAGGTGTTATATCAGTATTGCTAGAATTGCTTATTATTGTTATTTAATCTAATACCCAGAATTAATTAATTGTTCAATATATATTATAATTTAAATTTTATTTCTGGGCATCTACCTTGTTTCAATGTTTTTATAAATATCCTAGCTACCCCATTCAATATTTGATGCCCTTATTATTTGTTCCCCCAACATATTTGATCCTCAACATTTGGGTCCCCCAATATTATTTATAAATTTATATTTTTATTAATTTAATTATTTACACTAATGAGTTTAATTTTTCTTTGTAGAAGCTTTGAATTCAAAAATTCTAAATTTATTCCTGAAATTCGCGCACATAAATATTATATAACTATTAGCAGAAGTAACTTCAATGAGTTGTAAAAATAAAACTAATTTAATAATGAACGTTGAAATAGGATAAGATATAAATGATAAAAATAATAAATGTTTTATCTAATCTATATTTATAAAAGGCAATGTTTGTGTGTGTGTGCGTGTGTGCGACCAGACGAATCTATCAGACCTTGAAATTTGGCACACAGGTAGTCTTAATGGTGACTCAATGTATTTCGAGGCCAGAATTTTAAAATTTAATCTAGAAAATATTTTATTTAATGCTTTGTGTTGTTTTGGTTTAATTTTCGCACTCATTTCTCAATAGAATGGTTTTGAATAATTGTACGAAAAAAATAGACACACCATCGAAAAGAGCACGCGATTTCCGTTCTAATGAAGTTAGTTTTGAAATTCAAACTTAATTTACTGAATTTTGAGAAATTTTTAAAAAATAGTCAATTTTGCCATCGAAATTTTATTTTTGTTTTTAAATTTGCTGCATCCGACTTTCTAACAACACTATTATTTTCAATTTTTTCAGCTTATAACTAGAACTGTTCTGTCGGATTTAAAACAAGAACGGTTAAAATATCTTTTCCCGTTTTTTTTAAATTAATTTTTTCCTGGTTAGTTGGAAGTTATTTTTCAACTAGCGAGCTTCCTAACGCGACACTTTTCCAGAACGTTGCTGGCAATTTAATTGGTGCAGAGCGCAGATCATGTCATAACCTTCCATTGAATGACTTTGATTATTATTTTCGGCAGTATCTTAACTTATTTATTCATCTCGCATACTTTGCTTGCAGAATAATAATGATTTTCACGTTGAAATTTTTTAATATTGTTTTGGATTAACTTTTCTACAACTAAAATGTCATTATCCCGAAAACAAATAAGCGGGAAAATCAATAATGTGTATCTTTTGTTTTGATTTTGTTTTTAAAACTTTTTCATGTCATTGTGGGCGGTTTTTTTTCTCTCCATTTTGTTGAAGTCCTGATTCCACGGACAACGCCGTGCGCATACTGCTAGTATTAAATATTCTCCAAATATAATTTATGCATAGTTTAATTTTTTTCTTCGGCCTTCTTCACTCGAAGAATCACAAACTGTTTGTTAGGAGACATTTTATTTTCTATATCTTTCATCACATATAAACATTTCGAATTTCTGAAATTTATACGATTTCCTTTCATTTCTAGTGCTCAATGAATTTATGTAAACTCATCTAAGGAAGGAATAAATTTTGACTTTTTGTCATTCCTTTCCACAGAAAATTTTGTTCGTTTTTGAACTAAAAATGGCGCGTGGTTTCTGATGAGTGCGCCATTTTGGTTCCTTTCTATTTTGAATTAATTTTTAATTAAATTGTTCTAAGTATTAGAGAATCTTTCGTTTTTTTATTTTTTTATAGTTTTTGTTGTATTATTTTTAAAAACATTTTCTGTTGAAGCAATTAATTTTTGCTGCTGCGTTTGCGCGCAAAAACGTTTATTGTTTTCGTTATTTTTCATTATTATTGTTTTCTTTTTGTTTCTTTTAATTTATTTTCCTTTTAATTTAAATTTCTATTATTTATTAATAAAATTCATTTTCAATAAAGCTTTGAAGAAAGAAAATAAATATGCAGTATAGGTTTGTTTTAAAATGTCTCTTGGAGTCAAAAGAGCAAGTTTGCTACAATTACACAACTGTCGCAAACCAAAACGTTAAAAAATGTGCTTGTAATTCCCGAGGATACGCAGTTTTAGAGTTGATGTATAATAAATTTGTATTAGGCATTATGGGAATCTTTTGGAAAAAAATTTATTATAAACAACCGATTGCTCCGTTGCAAATATTTGCTCCATTGAGTAATGTTTCATAAGAGAGACGTCTTTTGCAACAATGAATTTCGTATACACGAATAAACAAATCAAACTAAATAACACTTACGAAATTTAATTAAATTATGTAAATATGGATAAAAATTTTAAAAAACTAGAAAGGAAATATCAAAAAAGAATTTCTTGCCCTTTTCTCAGTTTTATAAACAAGGAAAGTTGTTTTGTTCACCATTGTTTCATAACAGGAAATGCAAAATTTATTAAAATTATTTGAATAAATTTATAAAAAATATTTCTGTGCTATTTACTAATATAAAGATACTCCGAAACGCTTCTGATAATCAAACACTTTAAACCAGGGATTCTCAAATTATGGTACATGTACCACTAATGGTACACCGCATTAGTTTGGGTGGTACAATTTTTACACAAAAGATTTAAATGAATGTAAAATGGCACCCCTTTTAACATTTTTTTATGTTAAAGATATTTATAGTTCACACAAATTTTGGGTTCACACGAAGGCACATAATGTGTCATGTGGTTGGATCCGAATACAGTGGTGGTATCCGAATACCACGATCAGCATTTATTCAATCACACCAGAAGGGACGAGCGAGCCTGCTCTGTACAGATTCTTATTTATTGGTACTAGGGATGGGAAAAACCTACCAGTTTAAACCGAAAACCGTTTTTTTCGGTTATTTTTTTGCCCCGGTTTAAACCGGTTATTTTTTTTTAAATCCGAAAACCAGGAAGAAAAACCCGGGTCGGAAGATAGGCTCGATTTTAGGTTCGACTAGCCTAAAATTTACCAAGTTGTAAAGCTTTGAATTTCATCATCTTACGCCAATCGCCGACAACCGTTTCCTCGAGGCGTCTGTTGGTTGGCGGATTACTGAAAGAGTCTTTATGAACAGATAAATATTGGCCAATGGATTGATTTCCTACAAAAACAATACTAATAAAAAATTTTATCTGTATCTTGTAGCCAAAAAATATTTATGTTTAGTCGGAAGTTCTGTGGCGTCCGAAAGATTAGTATTTACGTTGAATGATGTTGTTTCCGATGAGAAGTGTCGACTCACAAATCAACACAATGCTGAAAGAGTCTTTATGAGCATATTAGATGATAAATATTGGCCAATGGATTAATTTCTTGTAGAAATAATGTTAATAAAATTTTTTGATTGTAATACTAACTTATTGCTTAATATTAGTACATATTGTATTAATTATTTGTTTATAACCATTACTTATTACATTAATTAATTATTTTATTAATACTTATTGTAAAATCTGTTCACAAACGTTGCTTTCAAAAAAAAAAAAACCGCAAACGGTTTTTTTTCAAAAACCGGTTATTTTGAGCGGTTTTAACCGCCAGGTTAAACCGGAGGTGAAAAAAACCGCTTTAACCGAAAACCGATTTTTTGCAATAACCGCCATCCCTAATTGGTACCGGTTAAAACCAGAGGTGAAAAAACCCAGTTTAACCGAAAACCGTTGTTTTTTGCAATAACTCCCTAACTGGCACATATACATTTTTTATTCATATTTATATGGTACAAAATTTAACCAGCGGGAGTGGTCTCCCTTAAACTTTCTCATATACTTCCCCCAAAAGATGCCGTTTCCCCTTACCCGGCGTGGCTAAAAAAATTAGAACCTACTGTTGCCCAGAATCCAATGACTATCAGAAGGTTTTTCATTATAGTGATTGAAAAATATCCAGGTGAAGAATCAAATTCAAAGAGATGCGAACCGATTTTCCGCTCTTACCGGCTCAAGGACAAACAGACGTAATTCGCTCCATAGCTTTCGTGTGCACAGAAGAAAGACGGATTCTTTTCAAAAGTAAATTATACAGACCGACAGACAGTCAACCCGTTGATGGATTTGGCCCAAAATTTTATACGGTCCTACATTCATGATGATAAAACTGTACCAAATTTTATCCATCTGGCTATTCAAGTGTTTGAGTTATAGCGTTCGCATGACTTCGCACAGACAGACAAACTACCCGCTGACGGAGTTTGTCCAAAATCTGATAGAAACCTACAAATTATGTGTAAAGACCACATACCAAATGTCATCCCCGTAGCTCTCATAGTTTTCGAGTTATCGTGTTCACAGACAGACAGACATGATTCCCAAATTGTGTTTTTCGGACTCAGGGAGGTCTAAAACGTGGAGATTCGTCAACATCTCGAGTTCCAATTTTTTGACGATTGCAATACTTTCTCTTTGTATAGTTCGTGTACGAGAAAGTAAAAAGTGAGAGAACCCTTGGTTGAAACAGATGTTAGTTATGTATTTCTGCACCGGCCAATATGAGAACAGCGTATTCTCCGCCACCCTTTCATCACGACGGAAGAAAAATTGTTTACAAAGCAAGAAAAGCCCTGGAAATCTGCGTTAAATTTACTTTACGATCATTATCAGGCTGCACTCGAGACTCAAGGGCAGTTCTCGTGGCAGCCGGCCAGGACGTTTGTCACCTCTGATGCAAGAGTATTGCTCGACGAGGGTTTAATTCAGCTCGTTTCACGATTTAATGAAGATTTCCATTTCCGCCTCTGATTCAAGAAAGGTCGCACCTGACAGTCTGTCGCTCGCCTCATTTCCCCGAAAAATTTTTAATGTGGAAAATTTCATTATTTTTTCCCTAAGGTGCTGTATTTGAAATTTAATATTAAATAATGTTTCATACTTTTTTTTCCATCATGAGCGAAAATGTAGCGACCTTGTGGCAGAATTTCGAGGTCGGAGGATCGCGGGTTCCTGCATTCGTTCTCACAGGGCGATTTTTACTTTCTAGCATACGAAGTATATAAAGAGAAAGTATTGTAATCGTCAAAAATTCGAACTCGAGATGTTGACGAATCTCCACGTTTCAGACCTCCCTAAGTCCGAAAAACACAATTTGGGAATTATGTCTGTCTGTGTGTCTGTCTGTGAACACGATAACTCGAAAACTATTAGAGCTACGGGGATGAAATTTGGTATGTGTTCTTTACACATAATTTGTAGGTTTCTATCAAATTTTGGACAAAATCTGTCAAAGGGAAGTCTGTCTGCCCGCGGTCGTGTGAACACTATAACTCAAAAACTTGAATAGCTAGATGGATAAAATTTGGTAGACGTTTTTATCGTCATGAATGTAGGTCCGTACAAAATTTTGGGCCAAATCCGTCACAGGGTTGACTGTCTGTCGGTCTGTATAATTTACTTTTGAAAATCCTTCATCTCCACGCGCATGCGTACTGGAAGCAATCTTCATGTGCACGCGAATGCTATGGAGCGAATTACGTCAGTTTGCTCTTGAGCCGGTAAAAGCGGAAAATCGGTACGCATCTCTTTGAATTTGATTCTTTACCTAGATATTTTTCAATCACTATAATGAAAAACCTTCTAATAGTCATTGGATTCTGGGCAACAGTAGGTTCGAATTTTTTTAGCCACGCGGGGGAAGGAGAAACGGCACCTTTTGGGGAAGTATACGAGAAAGTTTAGGGGAGAACACTCCCGCTGGTTGAAGTGGGTTGGGTCCAATAATTTATGACCAACCTGTATTTTTATTATGGGTTTCGGTGGCGACGTTTAGCTGCCAGCTTTTATCCAAAACTAACCGTTTTGTAGCTAAATTTTAAAATTTTGCTGTCTACTCCGTACTTTTCTACACCGATACTTTTAGTTGTCTATAAATGTCCCCCCTCCTTATAACTCCCAGTCGCCGCTGGTGCATTTAGCAATCATTTTCATGCCAAAAATTCTGCTCCGTTGTTTAACTGATTCGAACTATTATTAGCTCCTTTTAACTAATACTACGCCGTTGCAGGTGTACTTCGCCCATACGCAAAGACGCATTTATGCGCCTTTTACCAATACGTAAACTTTTATATTCACATGCATAGCCAAACATAAAATAGCGAAATATAATCGTCTATATTTATAAAAGGCAATGTTTGTGTGCGTGTGTGTTTGTCTGCGATGTTCAGACAAATCTGTCGCACTTACAGCCATGAAATTTGGCACACAGGTAGTCGTAATGGTTGGTAGTCGTAATGGTGACTGAATGCACCTCGAAGCCGAAATTTTAAATTTTAATCTAGAAATTTTTTTATTTAATGTTTTGTGTTGTTTTGGTTGATTTTTCGCACTAATTTCTCAATAGAATGGTTTCGAATACTTGTACGCCTAAAATAAATACACCATCGGAAAGAGCACGCGATTTCCGTTCTAATGAAGTTAGTTTTGAATTTCTAACGTAATTTACTGAATTTTGAGGATTTTTTTAAAAAATAGTCAGTTTCACCATCTAAATATTAGTTTTTTTTTTAAATTTGTTGCATCCGACTTTCTAATAACACTATTATTTTCAATTTTTTTCAGCTTATAACTAGAACGGTTCTGTCGGACGCGCAGGATACGTCATGACTTTCACCTGAATGAATTATTTCGATTATTATTTTCGGATTCGATTTTATATTTTGCTTGCTGTATAATAATCATTTTCATGTTCCAATTTTGTAATATTGTTTTGGATTAACGTACTCTGTACTGTAGCGCGAAAAAAAAAATAAGCAGGAAAATCAAATGATGTGTATCTTTTGTTTTGATTTTGTTTTAAAAACTTTCTCGTGTCGTTGTTGTCATTTTTTCCCCAGTCCTGATTCCACGGGCAACGCCGTGCGCGTACTGCTAGTCGTCTATACTTACAAAAGGCAATGTTTGTGTGCGTGTGTGTGTGTGTGTTTGTCTGCGATGTCCAGACGAATCTATCGCACTTACAGCCATGAAATTTGGCACACAGGTAGTCGTAATGGTGACTGAATGCACCTCATAGCCGAAATTTTAAAATTTAATCTAGAAAATTTTTTAAAAATTTAAAAAAATATATACACCATCGGAAACAGCACACGATTTCCGTTCTAATGAAGTTAGTTTTGAATTTCTAACGCAATTTACTGAATTTTGAAAATTTTGAAAAATAATCACTTTTATGGTAATTTTTAATAAAGATTTCTTTAAATTATCGCATCTGACGTTCTAACATCTCTATAATTTTCATTTTTTTTCAGCCTACAAATGGAACGTTTATGTCGGATTTAAAACAAGAACTATTAAAATATCTTTTTCCGTTTTTTAAAAACTAATTTTTCCCTGATCGGTTCGAACAGTTTTTTCGTAGCGAGATTTAACAGCGAGAGCTTCTCCGGACCATCCCACAATGCATTGTTGCAACGTGAGCTTCTTCTCGGCAGGTGACGTCATTCGCAAAGAAAAATAAGCGGGAATATCAATAATGTGTATTTTTTGTTTTGATTTTGTTTTCAAAACTTTTTCGTGCCATTGTGGGCACTTTTTTTCACCCACTTTTTTGAAGTCTTGATTCCACGGGCAACGCCGTGCGCGTACTGCTAGTATTTGATATAAAAAATTGTTTTTTTTTTTTAAATTATCGAAACATTTAAATTGCGCGAAAAGGTAAAACAAATTTCTGTAATATTCATTAACTTGCATTTTAAGCGTCAATAATTCACTGACATATATAATAAAACATTTACCGTTATAGCTGTGGTGATGTGCTCTTCTGGACCCATCGCCGATGACGGGTCGTACTTCTGTCTGAGAGGTCGTCGCATGTGCTGTTCGTAATGGAGGCTATAACGCGTCGGCCACAAAGCCCGAATTTTCTATCCGCGGCGGCCTGTCATTCAGTCCACCCGAATGCTACGGCAGAACAGGGGTTATTACAGTTAAATACATGTTGCAATTTCATATGTATTACGAAGGGCGGATGTCCGAATGACATTTTCATTTTCGGGGATAATGTCCCATTGTTGTGGCACCCCTAAGCAATTACCTAATGGTAAAACTGGCCTTGATTGATTCTCAAGTAAAATTAGTATACCAGAAATAATTGAGAAGGTGAGGCTTAACCCTTTACGGTGCAAGGTATAAAATTTTTGAAAAATAATGCAAAACATCATGTTTTTAGTTTATTGTCTAGACATAGAATCTACAAAAAATATTTTATCTTACGTCATTCCGATTGGAGGGATTGTCCCCCTTTGGGGTCACCCCGTATGAGGACACCATTGGAGACAGGCGTATGGATACACTCACAAATTAATATTGAATCTCACACAAGATCATGAATTAATACTTCAAGAATATTGAAGGAAAATGGACGAGTGAATTTGCTAAAGTTGTAAACGTAACGAACTAAAAAAAATTGGGGTATTTTTAAATATATATTTATTCCAAAATGAAAGCGATATTTCATTGTGCTGCCATCTACATTCGAGGAGGAGAACTATTAGCTGCCTTTTCCTGCAATTTTCCGGGTTTCAAAGTGGAAAGGGATTTTTTTTAGAAAATTTTAAAATTGGTGTCCTCATTTGTGACCACCGCGCCGGAAAGAGTTGATGGCAGAATTTCGGTCTCGGGGTCAGTTAGTGGATTCCAGATCAAATTCCACTGAATGTGTATCTTGGGTCTCGTGTGTGCTCGTGGGTCTAATGGGCATTAAAATTTTTTTGTTAGGCCATATGCCATCACTTTGGTAAAATGTCAGCAACTGGATACTTGAGTACCAGCTTGTGTGTCGTCGCACTAAAGGCTATGTGTTCGCTGAAATTATTGATCATTAAGAAATCTAAGCAAATGTCGATCGTTGTAAATGAATTAAACCAGCGGGAGTGGTCTCCCCCAAACTTTCTCGTATGCTTCCCCAAAAAGGTGCTGTTTCCCCTCCCCCGCGTGGATAAAAAAATTCGAACCTAGTGTAACCCAGAATGCGATGACTATAAGAAGGTTTTTCATTGCAGATTATAGTGATTGTGAAATATTTAGGTAAGAATCAAATTCAAAGAGATGCGTACCGATTAAATGCGTACCGATTTTTCCACTCTTGCCGGCTCAAGGACAAAGCGACGTAATCCTTCCGCGATCACACAGATCGCTACCAGTACGCATGCGCATGGAGAATCGGATTAAAAAAAATTAAATATGCAATTTGAACGCCTTTTTTAACCGATTGGAACGAAATTTGGTTACAGATCTATAATTAATGGTAGCAACCGTCATACCAATTTTTATTCATCTAAGCCAAAGGGTTTAAGAGATATAAGTTTTACAAGTATGCGATTATACAGTCCGATAGGCAATCAACCCTTCGACGGATTTGGCCCAAACTTTTATACGGACCTACATTCATGATGATGAAACTGAGTACCAATTTTATCCATCTAGCTATTCAAGTTTTTGAGTTATAGTGTCCACATGACCACGGACATACATACAGACTTCCCGTTGACGGATTTTGACCAAAATTTGATAGAAACCTACGAATTATGTGTAAAGACCACATACCAAATTTCATCCCCGTAGCTTTAATAATTTTCGAGTTATCGCGTTCACAGACAGACATAATTCGAAAATTGTGTTTTTCGGAATGAGGGAGGTCTAAAACGTGGATATGCGTCAAAATCTGGAGTTCGGATTTTTTGACGATTACAATACTTTCTCTTTGTATACTCCGTAAACGAGAAAGTAAAAATGGCGCTTTAAAACGAGGTTCCCAACTTGTGGTACGCGTACCCCTGTGGCCACGCGAAATCAAAGTTGGTAATGGCGGAAACAAGAAAACACAAGGAATTAAAAAGTTACAAAATTTCGCTTCCTCAATTTTACACTTGCTATTTAAAAACTAAACCACTTGAATAGTTGATTATTACGGTGTGTAGTTTTTAGCAATCATTATAAGTTAATGCGAAATTATCACAATACTGATTTCACTTATTTTGGCGTTGAACTTACACTATTGTAAAAATGCGATAAAATTTAAAATAAAAAATAAGTCCAGCAAATGTTAATAATTCAAGCCATTTGACTCTGAAGCTAACCTAAGCCCTTAACAATATTGATAAATACAGTAGAGTCTCCCTACAACGAAGTCTCTCTACAGCGAATTTCTCCCTATAACGAAATTCTTAATCGAAATGTTAAATAACATTTAAAATATTCTCCATATAACGAAGTGATTATCTCCCTATAACGAATTTTTTCAGAGGTTTATCTTTTCGATTTTTGTCATTTTCGAAGAAAGTTGATAATTTCTGTGCAACCAATTCGCTCACACGTGCCTGTTTCTGGAACCACTCTCTCTTAAAAAGTAAAAATTTTTCTGAATATTTAATATCACGAAATGAAAAGCAATGTAAAATAACGGAATTTTTCGAGTAAAATAAACGTAAGTACATACTAATACATGTTATTCTCTAAATTATAGAATTGTCTTCACTTTTGAGCATTTTATTTATACAATAAAAATTAGTATAATTTTAACAAATTTACAATATATATTACTTCATTTTTAATTGAAAGTCATAATTAAATACATTTGAACTTACCGCACCTATTGAAAAGTTTGGAACATTTACTTAAATAACAGCAAAAGTCTCTAATCTCCGTATAACGAAATTCTCTCTATAACGAATTTTTCAATTGGAACCGAGCGATTTCTTTATAGGGAGACTCCACTGTACTTCTTTGCACAGACGGATGGTTGGTAGGAGCGGGGAGGAATGACAGTAGGGGGCACGCAAAAATATAAGGACTAATCAAGGGGTAGGCGAGGGAATAAAGGTTGGGAAACCCTGCCTTAAAGGGTTAATGTCATTCAGTGACGATGAGTTTGTGAAACTGGCTTGTAAATGTCGGAAAATTCAAATTTTATTCACGTGCCGTTCCAGTTCTGAATCCTAATTCGCAATTAATCAAGGCACTAGTTACTTAAACCAGACAATTAATCAAGTCACTGAGGATAAGTTCTGCCAGCATTTCCATCCTCTCCTTTCAAGTTACTTAAGATATCATTTATCATTCTTTCTTCTTGACTCAAATCTTTAAAGAAGATAATTTGCTTTCGCGTATTCAAATTTCTTCTACTTCTAGGAATTTTCTACTTCCATATTTATCAGAAACCAGCGGGAGTGGTCTCCCCTAAACTTTCTCGTATACTTCTCGAAAAAGGTGCTGTTTCCCCTCCCCCCGCGTGGATAAAAAAATTCGAACCTATTGTAACCCAGGATGCAATGACTATCAGAAAATATTTAGGTAAAGACTCAAATTCACAGATGCGTTCCTATTTAAATGCGTACCGATTTCTACTTTTGCTGGCTCAAGGACAAAGTCGCATAATCCTTCCGCGTGCACATATTGCTACCAGTACGCATCGGATGAAAAAGAAAAGCGCCAAGCAGGAGTCAATAAATATCGTGCACAGAAGATTGCGTCCAGTACGCATGCGCGTGGAGATGACGGATTCTTAGGAGATGCGATTATACAGACCGACAGACAGTCAACCTTTTGATGGATTTGGGCCAAAATTTTATACGGACCTACATTCATGACGATAAAACTGTGTATGAAATTTTATTCATCTAACTTTTCAAGTTTTTGAGTTAAATCGTTCACATGACCGCGGACATACAGACAGACAGACTTCCCTTTGATGGATTTTGTCCAAAATTTGACAGAAACCTACAAATTATGTTTAAAGACCACATACCATATTTCATCCCCGTAGCTCTAATAGTTTTCGAGTTATCGTGTTCACAGACAGACATAATTCCAAAATAGTGTTTTTCGGACTCAGGGAGGTCTAAAACGTGGATATGCGTCAAAATCTGGAGTTCGGATTTTTTGACGATTACAATACTTTCTCTTTGTATACTTCGTATACGAGAAAGTAAAAATGAAAGTAGTGAAAAATAATGTATATTAATAAAAAATTTCATCTGTAAAAATATAATACATTTTTTTAAATGCTCATACAAGCAATGTAAGAAATGAGAAATCATATTCCTTTTGAAGTTAACTTATTAGGGTTCAAATGACATCTTCCACGACGTAACCAACTTCGTTAAGGAAAATCAATACATTAAATGCGATAATAATGCAGTAATTTAACAGAGGTGTTTTGAGGGTTTTGTATAACATTGAAACTATTCGGAGAGTTTAATATAGGAAATCTACTTGCGATTAATTTTCCGTTTTACTCTGTTTCTTTATAAAGCTCAAACTCTGAAGGTGCTAAAGTATTTCCTGGTTATTCAAATCTAAAATATTCAAAATTGAAGAACTTATAAAAGAAAAACTATTATTTAAACATTATTTTCTTTCGGAACTTTATATTTCGCAAAAATATCTTTTTATACCTGCACATCTTATAAAATACTATTTCAAAAATTATACATCTTTGTTTTCTATTAATTGAAATGAATTTATAAAAATTACATATACTGGAATACTGGAAATACTGCGAATTTCATACGTTAAAACAGAGGTGTGGTACGCGTAGCAATAGGGGTGCGCGAAATCAAAGTTGGTAATGGCGGAAACAAGAAAACGAAAGGCATTAAAAGTTTCATAATTTTGTTTCTCCACGTGCGTGTGAAAAGTAAAAGTGAAAGTTGTGCAAGTCCTAAAGCCGATTCTCGAAATAAAAAAAAAAAGGGGGGGGGGGGACGAGAAAAAGGAAACCTGGAAATCGATTGATTTTTGGATTTTATAAAACAACGTTTTTAAACATTTTTTGATTTTGTTTTGATGAATTTTAAAAAAAATGTTTAACTGAACAGTCATTTTCAGAAAAGAAAAGCTATTTTGCTAAATATGAAAAAGCTCGCCATTTATAGATCTAACCTTATAATATCTCGGATATGTAATATTGAGAATCAGGTTGAGTTTACTTTGCTGTGAATTCCCCCGAAGTGAAAAAATCTCAGGTGACTCTATTATAGGTAGGCCAGCCAATGAAGTGTTTATTAAAAAACATTAAATCACGTAGTTTTGAAAATGAATGCACATGTTCGCGATGGGCTCCTGTTGAACATACTAAAAGACTCCAGAGGTGGTGGTGGTAGGAGTTCACACCGCCATCTTGGATCCCCTTTTAGTTTTTAATAAATATTTCGACAATTATTCAAATCTAAAAGCACATACTATACATGAAATCAAAGAGCGCAACATACCCTACAAATGGGTGGTTTTTTTTTGTTCTGTCTATAATAGTTTCCAAGAGAATTGGTCTCAGAATTTGCGGATTCATAAAATCCTTACCAAGACCAAGTGCCACTGCAAAAAGTATCCCTCCTTCTCATATTAAAAAATATTTTCAACGAATTTTTGGTGTGCTTTCGAAGTTAAAACATCCTCCAGATTGAGCAAATCCTTCAAATAAATGCTTATATACAATGAATAACAGCTAACATGGAAATAAGGGATAATGCGTGAAACGCACTTACAGCAAATAG